>CM035166.1:100779760-100867521 GCA_020205615.1 Panax quinquefolius | reverse complement strand
ACCACATACTTTTATGGATTCAGGATTTTTAGATATGTGTGCAAGTTCAATTGATTGTATCATAGATAATGGGTTCAAGAATATAGTTCACCTATAATCTACAATCATGAGCTTGTTCCACTAAGTGTCAATTCAAACCCACAAGGTATCGACGTTAGGTATCTAAAAAAACCATTTCCCTTCTGACTTCCTTTTAATTTTTCCTATCTCTTTGATAATTTTGTATCATGTGGGGGATTGTTAGTTATGCTCCAAAATTCATAGTTTTCACATAATCACATATTGTATATTTTGGAAACTTTCTTTGTGTATATTAGTGTATGTTGGTTTGGGTTTAGTAACTTGGTTGGGAAATAAGGATGGGCTTGCGCACATGAGGACGACTAAGGAATTGGGCTAGGCCAAGGTTTATTATGGACTTTCGGTCAGAAAACCTTAATGCGTGTGTGTGCGTGATATGCCCGCACAGGAGGGGTGCCGATCCGGTTGATTATGCCTTGCGGGTGCACCTAGGTAGCCCACTGTTTTGCTTATATTTCATTTTATACTAAGCCTAAATACCCTAGCCATTTTCATCCCCAATGTAAACCTTATTTACGTTTTCTGTAACTCCCAATCTAACGTTCGTTAACGTAAACCCAACTTAATTCCAACGTTCTCTTTTCCATTTTATTCCCAATGTTACGTTCTCTTTGCAACGTTTTTCTTCTTATTTATATATACTGCTTCGATTCTTCACAGATAAAGTGCAACATACGCACAGTTTATCTATTTTTTCTATACTCTATAAACTGTAAATTGAGCAATCCATAAAGACAAGTCCACAACTTTCTTCTGCTAGTACACGCAATTGAAGGCTTTGCCATACGTTGAATCCTGGAGGGTGAACACCGTGGAGCTCAAATGTGCCAAGGTTTATAACCAGTGAGGGCGGAATCACTTTTAGGACAGTAGCTTTGCTACGCCTCGGCTTTCTTCGGTTTCCAACTAAGTTGTTCCAATTTTATTTGGCAATTAGTCTTGTTAATTCTGCTAATTTTCCAACAAGTACTATATTAGACAAAAATTATCTAAGAGATGGAAATGATATTTCTGCTAACTGACGCGTTTATTTCGTCGAGAATTAAAAATTATTATGTTGAAAATAAGCTAATTTTGACAAAAATTTGATCAACCTCAATTAATCCTATGTTCTGCAACTTTGGCACCATAAAATATAATATATTGGACTAATTTCTGAAGGAACTGATTAATCTTGAGGGACGTATTTGTGATGAAATTTTCGGCTGGAAATAGATTATTTCAGACTATTCTGTTAGGAATAATTCTATTAGAAATAACATTTTTCCTTGAAGCGAGGAAAACTAAATATCAAAGACAAAATCATGTCATCTCGTTTAAAATTTTCTTAATTTCAATGATAATTCTAAACATATATAGAAGAGATAAATATTAAAGCCCAATAATATATCCAAATATTCTTAAAAGAAAAGAAGCAAAAGAACTACAATATAACTCAAACAAGCAACTATACACCATAAATTAAAGGGGAATACCCTAAAATTTCAATCTTAAATCTAATTTTGGCTTAACATGACCTAATTCATCAAAAGAAATCATACAATCAAACCCTCAAAAATATTAATAATTAAAGTATTGTTATAAAACTTTAGCAAAGTGTAGAAAGATACTCTTATTATTGCATAAATTTAGAGAGAATAAGTAAGAGATAAACAGAGAAAAATAATCGAGAGAAGTTCTATATTTTCCTTCAGTATCATTGCCTTATATAGGCAATGCTGAAGTTCACGGATGAGGAACAAATGATTCACGGGAGAAGAGAAGAAGGGAAAGGGGAGAACACGGGTGAGAACCCTCCCGAGGAGGGAATCACTTTATAACACTTCCCCTGATTTTCTACGATAGAAAATTATGTCTCATTAAAAACCTTGTTAAGAAAACCCAGTGGAAAAAACTTAACGAAGGGAAAAAGAGTACATATCTTTTACATAAATATCTTAATTGACTGCCTCGTTAAAACCTTGTCAGGAAAAACTCATTGGGATAAAAACCGTGACTAAGGAAAAAGAGTACAGTCTTCCCCTAAAATAGGAATTCATTACTCCTTGATGAAATGTTGTCATAAGTCTTTCAGTCGACACATTCTGATCTTTCTCCGAAGTTTTTCAAACGTTGCATTTGGTAGCGACTTTGTGAATAAGTCGACTAGATTATCACATGATCGAATTTGATGCACATCTATATCACCCTTCTTTTGTAGCTCATGTGTGAAGAAGAATTTAGGTGAAATGTGTTTTGCTCTATCTCCCTTGATGTACCCTCCTCTAGGTTGAGCAATGCATGCAATGTTATCCTCATACAGAATTGTAGAAATGTCTTTGATTGATGGTAATCCACATGATTTTTGAATATGCTGAATAATTGATCTCAACCAAACACACTCTCTGCTTGCTTCATATATGGAGAATCTACGAGTGATTTGAAGATGTAGTTGTCATGGTTTGCTTTGTGGATTTCCAGGATATAGCCGTCACAATATGTAAATACATAACCTGTTTGTGATCTTCCATTGTGTGGATCTGATAAATCTTGCATCGGCATATCCAACCAATCGCGACATTGAATCTCTTGGATAAAATAACCCAATATCTATACTTCCACGAAGGTATCTCAAAATGTGTTTGATCCCATCCCAATGTCTCTTAGTCGGAAAAGAACTATATCTTGCTAACAAGTTGACAGCAAAAGTAATATCAGGTCGTGTATAGTTTGCAAGATACATAAGATGTAAGACCCCGAAATTTTTAAATAAAAAGGAATTTCCTTTATTTATTATTTTGAAATAGTAAGGGTTGATTTGATTAATGTGGATAGTTAAGGGTTAAATACGCAAATATTTCAAAATAAGCAAGTGGTTATAAAATATTCATTATCGCTTAAAGGGAATATTAGTTTGGTCGTGGAATATTAAATCTTTGTCGGGGAATATTAAATGCTGACAGTAGCGACCATGTGTGGGCCCATAACGGAAAGTGATTGGATGAAGAAAGCGACAAATATAAGTTGTTTTTAAATAGCAGCGTAGTTATTCTGCAATTAATCTTGTTGGAATACCCGGTGGTTAAAAACACACTAATACGCGTTGTTGAACAAGAAGCACACGGTATTGCACCAATTATTGATTCTTACGTGAAGGCACTACTCGATAATGGTTACGATAATTCTTATTCGATATTTTATTGAGTTAATAATTCTTTGCGTTGATATTTTATATTCTTTGTTGTTTGATAATTGTCATTACTGCGGTATTTTCATTATCGAAGCTAATAATTCATATTATCTGAATAATATTATTAGATAACATTATGGGCAATGTCTAGAAAGTTACATCTAAGGAGAGGTTTGGTCATCTAATTGCGGCCATGAAGAAGAAATTCTTATTGAAAGCCCTCTTTCTTGGAACCTGCACGGTTGTCAATATTGTGATTACGTAATATTATTTGTGAATAATTAATTATTGATTTATATGATGAGGAAAATATTGATTTTATGTGGATATAGATGGAGAAAATTTTAAAATGACAATTGTTGAAAATTAATATTTTATCTTTTTCGATAAAATAATTCATTTAAATATATTATTTTAATAATATATTAACGGTGATATTTTTACAACGAATGTGGGATATATGAGTATCTGAGGAGGAAGAGTATTTTTGTGGCATTAAATGTTTAAAACATGTTAAACATGTCGGTGGACCCCATTTATTGGTGAAATTTGATTATAGCACATAAAATCGCCTGTTTGTGGATTTCGGTCAATTTCTATTTGGAATTTGGAAAAACTTTCTTCTGCAAAGTTGTAGAGAATTGAATTTCCTATAAAACTCATGAGATTCGAATTTTCTGATGAAAGGGCTATTTATTATGAATTATTAAAGTTCCAAGTTCTCAAAATAATTGATTTTGGGAGTTTAAATTATTTTTGTTAAGAAAAACGTTTTTTGTATTTTTTTGGACATCATTAACATGTGTGGCTGGTGTTTTGACCAAAAGGTGGGCTAAGGAAAATTTGTATAATTATATTAATATTATATTAAATTTTACGCTTTGGTGTTCTAAGCATTTTTCTATAAATAGGGTCTTGGGTTAGAATTGAAAATCACACCGCGAAGTTTTCTCTATTTCTCTCTCGATATTTTGGCGTATTCTTGTGAGTATTTTGAGTATACTTTGAGTATTGATATCTGGTTGCAAGTTCATTCAAATTATTCGGTCAATCTTCTTTCTCTTGAGGTAAGGGATATTATTTTTTTTAGTAATGATATTATTTCTTCAATATCATTATCTTTGAAATGTTGATCTGAAGTTTTATCAAATTTGGAACTTTTCATGTCGGGGTTACTATTCATGGGTTACTATTCACGAGTTACTATTCACGAGTTCTTATTCAAGTCTATTATTATGAAGCGTGAAGATGTTTTTTTGTGGAATTTCTATCTTTTGGTGTGAGTTATTATTCACGATACTCTGACTATTCATAGAAAAATAAAATTTCTTCTTTTGTCCAAAATATCTATTCGGATACTAGCTCTGATTGTATCCATGTTTTGATCATTCTTGAATTTTACACCACTATGATTATTTTTGAGGTATTTTGGATGTGGATAAAACCAAGTACGAATCCTTAATCCTTAATCCTTGTCATTTTGTTTCAATCGGATTCGTTTCTTTAAAAAATATTTTCATCATCCTCGGTCTTAAATGATGATATTATGGAATATCTTTGGCACAGTAGTGCAAAGATGAATGATTTCTGAAGAATATCTTTGGCACGTAGTGCAAAGATGAGCAGTGTTTAAATGAACATGACCAATCGATGAATATCTTTGGCTTTGTAGTGCAAAGATGAATATTTGATTCCGGATGTATATTGATTGATGTTACGGGGATAAAAGATGAGCGATGAACTTTTAAATTCATACATAGAAGATAGTAGTTTGCATTCTCTACTTAACTCTTCTAATGAATTATTATTTCATTACAGTATTGATTTAAAATTTGTTGTCTATTGTATTCTATTAGATTTTTCCTCGTTGAAGACTAACGATAATTTGTTGTATATTATCCTAGTCATAATATTCTTTCTTGAGCTAGTTGAGCTCACCCTTTTCCTTTTGTTCCATTTTTCTCGGGAGGCGAGAATATAATAAAGCACGCAGTCGGGGGTATGGAATGAAGGTTTTAGAAAGGATTGCTTAGTAGTCCTCACCATTTTGTAAAATAATGTATCAATAAAGGTGATGAGGATTTATTTGAGTATAGATATTGTCTGAAGATAATATTTGTATTCAAACTCACGATTTTACTTGTTGTAATAATAAAGTTGTAGTTGTTTACATACCATGTATTGACAACCTTCGAAATAGGTGATGTATACTATTTTGGGGGCGTCACAGTTTGGTATCGAGCTTAGGATATGATCTCTGGCGGAGATCGGGAATAGAACTAGGAGGGAGAGCGAGTAAATCCTTCGCTAGTGTGTCCTACCTAAGCTTATTTGTTAGTTGGTCGAGATATAGGGATATTATGTGATATATTGATTTCCTTAATTAACCCTTGTTTTATGGCGGTATTTGAGAATGTCGATTGAGAATATTAACAATGGAGTAAATGAGGCCGTGGAGATGCTGTCTTTTACCAACGAGGGAACGTGCAACAATCGGGCAATGTACCTCCGTGAACAACACCATGGAGCGATGATGATGAGCGAGGGGATGTTTAGAAGTTTTTTGCGATTCATGCAAAATCGACGAGGAGACTCGTGTTCAAAATCTGAGGAGAAATGATAGCGAATTCACGGGTTGTCACAAACAAGCGATTCGAAGAGTTGGGACCACCGAAATTGAGGAAAGCCGGATCCGATCATGGCGGAAACATGGGTTAAGCAAATTACCAAGATATTCGATGTCTTGGGATGCACGGAGAACGAAGGTTCCATTCGCCACCTTTATGTTAAAGTGGCGAGGCGGACTCACTGGTGGTGGAGTCTGTGAAGCGTACCATCCACCACACTCGGCGTGTCGTGGGAGACATTTGAGAATTATTTAATGACAAATACTTTCACGAAAGTGTTAAATCATATGAAGGAAGTGGAGTTCATCGATTGGAACAAAACAACATGACGGTGTCTCGATGCGAGGCAAAGTTTGCGAGAGTTATCGGTTTGCACCTCATTTGGTGGAGAATGAGGAGCGATGATGCGGATGTTTCTTAGAGGTTTGAAACCCTATACGTCGATATCTCATTTCTCATAAACTTTCTCTCTATTCGGATGTTATAAGCGAGGCTCAATTATTAGGCGAGATAACGAGTACTGCAGTCGAGAGGACCACAACCGGGATCGTGCTCGAGAGATAGCGGTCAGCGAATAATGATAACCTGCGGAGAAAGAAAGCGAGACGACGAAATGGTAACCACTCTGGTGGTAATCATGGCGTGAAAAATGAAGAAAGCGAGTCGGGAGGAGATTTTAAAAAGAGGAGATTTAACAACGACTATATGAAGACGACAATCTTGCAAAGAATCGGGTTCTAAGGGAGGAGAACGACCACCGGTCATATGCTACAAATGCGGAAAAGAGGACATATCGGTCAAACGCCTAACAGTTCAAGGTATGCTATAGTTGTGGAAAGGAAGGACATATCGCTCGAGATTATGCGATGGCGAAACCTAGTTCGGAGGATTTGTGACTCAAAAGATATCCCAGAAAAAAGTCAAAAGTCAACGATTAGGGAAGAAGCGTTTGTTGTGGCCGGTCATAATCACGAGGAACCAAGCGAGGTGATCACGGGTAAGCTATTTATAAATTCTTGCGAAGTTTATACCTTACTTGATCTGGGGTGCTACCCATTCATTTATCTCTCCTGCATGTGCTCAACGTTTAAACTTGACTCAGGAGAAATTAGACTTTGACTATCTGTGGAAACTCCGTTAGGAGAAACTTTCATCACATCCACCGTTTATAAATCTTGTTTGATTCAAGTTGGCACCATTACCTTACATTGACCTTATCTCTTTAAAGATACTTGCTTTTGATGTGATTTTAGGGATTGATTGGTTAACTACTCATCATGCCAAAATTGATTGTTTTAAATGAGGTTGTTAGTTTTCATATTCCTAACCAACCTTTTATTTATGCAATTCAAGCAACTAAACCATTAAAATCGATCAACGCTCATATCTAATCATAAAGCTATTCGTTTATTAAAAAGCGGATGTCAAGCTTTCTTAGCCCATGTTATGGATTTGAATAAAGACACGTCAATTTGAATAATATTCTGTTGTTATTGACTTTCCCGGCGTATTTCTGAAGAACTTCCGATTACCCCCGAGCGTGAAGTTGAATTCTTTATTGATCTTGAACTTTACAAAGCCCATTTCTAAAACCCCATATCGAATGGCTCTATTGAACTTGAGAGTTAAAGGTCCAACTACGAGGAATTGTTGGACATCGGTTTCATCGTCTAGTACATCTCCTTGGGGTGCTCTGTTTTATTCGTAAAGAAGAAAGGCGGGAGTATGCGACTTTATTGACTATCGGGGAATTGAACCATGTCACCATCAAGAATAGGTATCCTCTACCTCGTATTGATGACTTGTTTGACCCGATTCAAGGGGCACAATTCTTTTCAAAAATCGATCTTAGATTCTCGATATCATCAATGAAGATTAAAAGCGAGGATATTCCAAAGACGCCTTGAGAACTCGGTATGGGCATTATGAATTCTTAGTCATGTCTTTCGGACTAACTAATGCTCTACTATGACTTTCATGGATATGATGAACCGAGTATTCAAGGAATATTTGGATCAATTCGTTGTTGTCTTTATTGATGACATCCTCATATATTCCAAAAGCGTGAAGATCATGAGCACCATTTGAAAGTAAGTCGGTACTCCAAAGGCTTCGTGAAAACCAACTATATGCCAAATTGAAGAAATGTGAGTTACGGCGAGAAGTAGCAGCATTCCTTGGGCACGTGGTGTCGAAACATGGAGTATCTATTGATCCGTGAAGATTGAAGCAATACAAGTTAGGAACAACCGAAAGTCGGTGTGATGTAAGTCACGTAGTTTTTGGCTTAGTTGGTTATTATCGGAGATTCGTGGAAGGGTTTTCTCGAATCGCTACTCCATTAACTCGACTAACTTTCGGAAGGATACAAAATTCGTTTGGAGCGAAGAATGCGAGAAAAGTTTCCAAGAGCTTAGAGGAGACTTATTTCGACTGTTCTAACAATACCATCTGGTTCGGATGGATTTGTTATCTCTGATGATGCTTCGAGAAAAGGGTTAGGATGTGTTCTCATGCAACGTGGGAAAGTCATAGCTTTATGCCTCATGACAACTTAAAGAGTATGAGAGGAATTATCCTACTCATGATCTAGAGTTAGCGGCCCGATCGTTTTTCGCTAAAAATATGGAGGCACTATCTATATGGGGAGAAAGTGGAGATATATTCGGACCATAAAAGCCTTAAATATTTCTTCACTCAAAAAGAACTCAATGCAGCTGGGCGTGACGTTGGCTCGAGCTATTGAAGACTACGACCACACTATTCAATACCATCCCGGTAAAGCGAGCGTGGTAGGTGGCGCATTGAGTAGAAGATCATATGTGGGAGCGAGTGCGATGATGTCAAGTATACGCGTAGAGCCAACTTTAATAGAAAAAGTTAAGGTTGCTCGAGCCACCGCAGGCCGGGCCCGATGCGTATGAAGAAGAAAGTACAAGAAGGAGCTATTCCTAAGCGAGAATTGATGAAGAAGGAATACTTGAGTCCACTCTAGACTTTGTGTTCCTAACGACTACGATTTGAAGTACAAGATTATGACGGAGGCACACAATACGCCATTTGCAATCCATCTGGAAGTACTAAAATGTATCGTGATCTTGACATACATTTTGGTGGAACAATATGAAGAGAGATTGCAAAGTTTATCTCGATGTGTTTAACTTGCCAACGTGTAAAGGCGGAGCATCTTGTACCTAAGGGTCCGTTGCAACCACTTGAGATTCCTGGAATGGAAGTGGAACACATTACTATGGATTTCGTTACGGGTCTTCCTACGGTTTCTCAAGGCATCAATGCTATTTGGGTTATTGTTGATAGATTAACCAAGTCTGCTCATTTCTTCTGCGATACGGAGACTTATTCCCTTGAGCGTCTTGCTAGTATATGCGTGAATGAGATTGTGAGGTTGCATGGCATGCTGTATCCATAGTTTGGATCGTGACCCAAGATTCACTTCAAGATTTTGGGTTAGCTTGCAAAAAGCTATGGGCACAGATTTGCGATTTAGTTCGCATACCATCCCCAAACGGACGACAATCGTGAGAGGACTATTCAAACTCTTGAAGATTTATTAAGACTCGTGTCCTGACTTCAAGGGTAGTTGGGATAAGTATTTACCATTGGTGGAATTCTCCTACAACAACAGTTATCGAGCAAGTATAGGTGTGGCTCCATTCAAGCATTATATGGACGAAAATGTCGTTCTCCAATATGTTGGGATGAGGTGGGTGAAGCAACATTGTTGGGACCCGAGTTAATACGTATGACTCACCGAAAAGATCCAAATGATTCGACAACGTATACAAAGCGGCACAAGATCGACAAAAGAGTTATGCGGATCTTCATCGAAAGGACGTGGAATTTAATGTGAGGGATCATGTATTGTCATGAGTTGCTCCATGGAAGGGAGTTACAAGATTTGGGAAGAGAGAAAAGCTCAATCCACGATTTATTGGTCCATTTCAAATTCTTGACCGAGTAGGAAATGTAGCCTATAGACTTGCGTTACCTCCAGTATGTCTCGTGTTCATAATGTGTTTCACATATCTCATGCTTATAAATATGTGAAAGACCAGAACCACGTTATTGAGTTAGAACCCACGAGATAGCCAAGACTTAACGTATGAGGAGGTACTGTCAAGATCTTGGATAGGAAGGAGCATGTCCTACGCCATGAAAGGTCATACCACAAGTTAAAGTTTTGTGGAGGAATCATGCTATAGAGGAAATTACCTGGTAATTGGAAACGGAAATGAAAGCGAGGTATCCTCACCTTTTCAAACACCGAGTATCGTAAGTCAATTTCGAGGACGAAATTTCATAAGGAGGGAGGTTGTAAGACCCCAAATTTTTAAATAAAAAGGAATTTCCTTTATTTATTATTTTGAAATAGTAAGGGTTGATTTGATTAATGTGGATAGTTAAGGGTTAAATACGCAAATATTTCAAAATAAGCAAGTGGTTATAAAATATTCATTATCGTCTGGGGAATATTCGTTTGGTCGTGGGAATATTCAATCTTGTCGGGGAATATTAAATGCACTGACGTTAGCGACCATGTGGGCCCCATAACTGAAAGTGATTGGATGAAGAAAACGACAAATATAAGTTGTTTTTAACTAACGGCGTAGTTATTACCAGATTATCTTGTTGGAATACCCGTGGTTAAAACACACTAATACGCGTTGTTGAATAAAGAAGCACACCAGTATTGCACCAATTATTGATTCTTACGTGAAGGCACTACTCAATAATGGTTACGATAATTCTTCGCTTCGAGTATTTTATTGAGTTAATAATTGTCTTGCGTTGATATTTTATATTCTTTGTTGTTTCAATAATTGTCATTACACGGTATTTTTTCATTATCGAAGCAATAATTCATATTATCTAATAATATTATTAGATAACATTATGGGCAATGTCTAGAAAGTTACGTCTAAGGAGAGGTTTGGTCATCTAATTGCTTGCGGCAAAGAAGAAGAAATTCTTATTGAAAGCCCCTCTTCACTGAACCGCACGGTTGTCAATATTGTGATTACATAATATTATTTGTGAATAATTAATTATTGATTTATATGATGAGGAAAATATTGATTTTATGTGGATATAGATGGAGAAAATTTTAAAATGACAATTGTTGAAAATTAATATTTTATCTTTTTACGATAAAATAATTCATTTAAATATATTATTTTAATAATATATTAACGGTGATATTTTTACAACGAATGTGGGATATATGAGTATACGAGGAGGAAGAGTATTTTGTGGCATTAAATGTTTAAAACATGTTAAACATGTCGGTGGACCCCATTTATTGGTCGAAATTTGATTATAGCACATAAAATCGCCCGTTTGTGGATTTCGGTCAATTTCTATTTGGAATTTGGAAAAACTTTCTTCTGCAAAGTTGTAGAAATTGAATTTCCTATAAAAACTCATGAGATTCGAATTTTCTGATGAAAAAGGGCTATTTATTATGAATTATTGAAGTTAGAAGCTCAAAATAATTGATTTTTGGGAGTTTAAATTATTTTTGTTAAGAAAAACGTTTTTGTATTTTTTTGGACATCATTAACATGTGTGGCTGGTGTTTTGACCAAAAGGTGGGCTAAGGAAAATTTGTATAATTATATTAATATTATATTAAATTTTCTGCTTTTGTGTTTTAAGCGTTTTTCTATAAATAGGGTCTTGGGTTAGAATTGAAAATCACACCGGCTGAAGTTTTCTCTCTATTTCTCTCTCGATATTTTGAGCGTATTCTTGTGAGTATTTTGAGTATACTTTGAGTATTGATATACGATTGCAAGTTCATTCAAATATATTCCAATCGAAATCTTCTTCTCTTGAGGTAAGGGGATATTATTTTTTTTAATGATATTATTTCTTCAATATCATTATCTTTGAAATGTTGATCTGAAGTTTTTATCAAATTTAGAACTTTTTCATGTCGGGTTACTATTCATGGGTTACTTATTCATGAGTTACTATTCATGAGTTACTATTCACGAAAGTTCTTATTCACGAGTACTATTCACGAAGCGTGAAGATGTTTTTGTGGAATTTCTATCTTTTGGTGTCGGAGTTATTATTCACGTGATACTAAGACTATTCACGTGATCTGGCACTATTCACCTAAAAATAAAATTTCTTCTTTTGTCCAAAATATCTATTACGGATACTAGCTCGATTGTATCCATGTTTTGATCATTCTTGAATTTTACACCACTATGATTATTTTTGAGGTATTTTTGGATGTGGATAAAATCAAGTACGAATCCTTAATCCTTAATCCTTGTCATTTTGTTTCAATTGGATTCGTTTCTTTAAAAAATATTTTTCATCATCCTCGGTCTTAAATGATGATATTATGGAATATCTTTGGCTGTAGTCTGCAAAGATGAATGATTTCTGAAGAAATATCTTTGCCTTTTGTAGTGCAAAGATGAACAGTGTTTAAATGAACATGACCAATCGATGAATATCTTTGGCTGTAGTGCAAAGATGAATATTTGATTCCAGATGTATATTGATTGATGTTACAGGGGATAAAAGATGAGCGATGAACTTTTAAATTCATACATAGAAGATAGTAGTTTGCATTCTCTACTTAACTCTTCTAATGAATTATTATTTCCGTTGCGAGTATTGATTTAAAATTTGTTGTCTATTGTATTCTATTAGATTTTTCCCTGTTGAAGACTAACGATAATTTGTTGTATATTATCCTAGTCATAATATTCTTTACTGAGCTAGTTGAGCTCACCCTTTTCCTTTTGGTTCCATTTTTCTCAGGAGGCGAGAATATAAGCGAGTACAGTCCTGGGTATGGAATGAAGGTTTTAGAAAGGATTGCTTAGTAGTCCTCACCATTTTGTAAAATAATGTATCAATAAAGGTGATGAGGATTTATTTGAGTATAGATATTGTCTGAAGATAATATTTGTATTCAAACTCACGCTTTCTTGTTGTAATAATAAAGTTGTAGTTGTTTCTGTACCATGTATTGACAACTCAGAATAGGTGATGTATACCTATTTTGGGGGCGTCACATAAGAGCACATATTGCACTTAGGTATGGAACTTCAGGTCCAAGAACTTCTTCCCCACTTTCTAGAGGCCGAAATGGATTTTTATTAACTTCTAAAGATCAAACAACCATCGGGGTAGTCTAAGGATGAGCTTTATCCATATGAAAACGATTGAGAATTTTTTCAACATATGTGGATTGATGAACAAAAATTCCAGATGCTAAATGTTCCACTTGTATTCCCAAACAGAATTTTATCTTTTTAAGATCTTTTATTTCAAATTCATATTTTAAATAAGTAGCAGTTCTTGTGAGTTCTTCAGGAGTACCTACAAGATTCAAATCATCCACATATACATTAATGATGGTAAATCCACTTTGTGATTTCTTAATAAAAACACATGGACATACTTGATTATTTATATATCCATCTTTCATTAAATAATCACTAAGTCGATTATACCACATACGACCAGACTGTTTCAACCCATATAATGAGCGTTGTAATTTGATTGAATATATTTGACGGGGCCTTTGTGATTCAGCCATTTTCAATCCTTTAGGGATTCTCATGTAAATCTCACTGTCAAGTGAGCCATATAGGTATGCTATTACAACATCCATCAGACGTGTTTCCAAACCTTTCATGGTTGCCATACCTATCAGAAAGCGAAAAGTGACTCCATCCATTACTGGAGAGTATGTATCCTGATAATCAATACCAGCAGGTTTTTATGAAAACCCTTGAGCTACAAGTCGGGCTTTGTATCTCACAATTTTATTTTTCTCATTTCGCTTTCGTACAAATACCCATTTGTTTCCAACTAGGATTACACCCAGCGGTGTTTGGACTACTGGTCCAAATAGTTCTCTTTTTCAATATAGATTGTAGCTCAGTTTGAATAACATATTTCCATTTTAGCTAATCTTTTTTTTTTCGATATTCTTCCACGTTTTGTGGTTTAGGATCCGTGTCAGGAATCAAAGTAATATCTGATGCTATAGAGAAATCAAATATATCATCAATCATGACTTTGCTTCGATCCCATATTTTCTCATCATGTACATAATTTATTGAGATCTCTTGGTGTTCATCTCTTATCCCTTCATTGAGATTTTGTACCTCTTCTGAGGTTATTCCCACTCTTGGAATAAGTGCTTTACTACGGAGCGGTATTCCTTCCGGATTCCTTATTTGCTTTTGATTTTCAAGCAGTCTGCGATGTCTTTTTGCACCAATCGGTCTTCCACACTTCTGGCGTGGTTTAGATTCTTCTATTTCCTTATTTGTCAATTCTCTAGGAATTGATTTTTCAATAGGTATTTCTATTATTGCTGGAGTATTCACTGCAGGTGTATGTGACTTTATCATTTTTCTAGCATCATTAAATGCATCTGGCATTTGATTTGTAATATTTTGTAAATAAATAATTCTTTGAACTTCAATTTCACATTGTCCTGTACGAGGATCAAGTGAATTTAATTTTGATGCATTCCATGATATTTCAGAGGGTTTTTTATTTAAAACTTTCCTTCCTCCTAATGGTGGAAATTCAAATTCATCAAAATGACGATCTATATAACGTGCAGTAAAAACATCTCCAGTTAAAGGCTAAAGATATCTGATAATAGAAGGAGAATCAAAACCAACATAAATACCTATTCTTCGTTGGACTCCCATTTTAGTTCTTTATGGAGGTGCAATTGGAACATATACTGCACTTCCAAAAACTTGAAAGTGTGATATGTTGGGTATCTGTCCAAAAACTAACTGTAGAGGAGAAAATTTATGAAGAGCCGTTGGTCTTACTCGAATGATGGTTGCATCCTGTAGAATTGCATGACCCCAAACTGAGGTAGGTAAGTTAGCCCTTAACATTAATAGACATGCAATTAGTTGAAGTCTTTTTATTAAAGATTCAGCTAAACCATTTTGTGTATGTATATGAGGAACAAAATGCTCAATGGAGATTCCAATAGTCATACACAAATCATTAAAAGTCATTGATGAAAATTCAGCTACGTTATCAAGTCGAATTGACTTGATTGGATGATCCGAGAACTGAGCCCATAACTTGATTATTTGAGCAAGAAGTTTTGAGAAGGAAAAATTTCGAGAAGAGAGAAGACAAACATGAGACCATCTAATTGAAGCATCTATTAAAACCATGAAATATCAAAATGGGCCAGACAATGGGTGAATGGGCCCACACATGTCTCCTTGAATTCTCTCTAGGAATTTTGAGGCTTCTTTATAAAATTTTACTGGTGATGGTCGAACAATTAATTTTCCTCGAGAACACGCAGCGCAAAGAAATTCACTACTAGGAAAAACCTTCTTATTTTTGAGAGGATGACCAGTAGAATTTTCAATAATACGATGCATCATAGAAGTGTCTGGATGACCGAGTCTTTCATGCCAAAGCATAAAGGATTTGGGATCTATGATTTTTGGAATCATAACAGTACGAGACTAAATTGCTCTAATTTTCATGGTATATAATCTAGAAGAAATTGAATGAAGTTTTTCTAGGATATTCTTTTTTCCAGAAATATTAGAAGTGATGAAAATATATTTATTATCATTTTCATTGGTTGTTTCAATGTGAAAACCATTTAGTCGAATATCTTTAAAACTAAGAAAATTTCTTCTTGATTTACTAGAATATAGAGCATTTTTGATAAAAACTTGTGTCTCATTTGGTAGCATGAAACTAGCTTTTCCAAATCCCTCGATTAAATTTGATGTGCCAGAGATAGTTCCTACATTTCCCTTAGCTTTGATTAGTTGTGAAAAATATTTCTCACTTTGAAGGATTGTATGAGTTGTTGCACTGTCTGCTAAACATATATCCTCCATATCCATTAAACATGGTCTGATACATATAAAAACATAAATAAGAAAAGTTACATTTCATTTATAATTTTATTCATGAGAAACACATACCACGTATAGAATAAAAACTAATAATATTATACATGCATGGTGTTTAATTAAAACAAAAAATTAAACGATGTACCAAAAGATACTTTCAGAAGGTTTAGTAATATCAACAACCTTTTCCTCATTGTTGGTCATTGGTGAACATCAACAATATTCAATTGATGATTAACAAAGTTTGTTTCTTCCTTCATTACTTTGTTCTTTTGAGACTCTTGGAATAAATTAACCAGATGCCTCGGTGTACGACAGGTTCGCGACCAATGCCCTTTCATCCCACACCTAAAACAAACATCTTGTTTGTTCTTTATCTGTGCTGCATTTTCTTTATTTTTACCCAACCCAAATACTTGCCACTTTTGGTGGCCTGAATTGTCGTGGTTCTGGAATTTGTTGTTATGATGGCCTCGTTTATTCTTTCGTCCCCAAGGCTTCTTATTATATGGCCATCTATTGTCACGTTTATTCTGCTGGAATGACGTGCTATTAATATCTGGCAATGGGGTAGCACCTGTTGTCCGTACTTGATGGGTTTTCAACAATAATTCTTTATTCTTTTCTGAAACAAGGAGGATATACAATAAGTCATTGAATTTTGTGAACTTACTCTGTCTATATTGTTGTGACAGAATCATATTGGTGGGATGAAAAGTTGAGAGCGTTTTTTCTAACATTTGGGTTTTAGAAATAAGATCTCCACATAAAGCCAAAGTAGAGATTATTCTATAAACATTGGAACTATACTCCATAATTGATTTGTAATCTTATAACCTTAAATTAAGCCACTCAAATTTGGCATTAGGGAGAACATGTGACGCCCCCAAAATTAGGTATACATCACCCATCTTGGGTCATCAGATACATGGTACAGAATTCAAATACAACTATCGTGTGCAATACGACAAACATAAACTGTGAGTTTGAATACAAATATTATCTACTAGAGATTATACAAACTCAAAAGGAGTCCTCATTATAATTATTATCACACTATTTCACAGAATAGTGAGAACTACTAATGCTATCCTCTGGACCATCACTCCGTTCCCCGGACTCGTCCTAGTTATATTCTCATTTCACAAGAGAACAAAGTGAAAGGAAGGTGAGCTCAACTAGCCCGATAAGAAGTATTATGACTAAGATAATGCGAATAAATTATCATTAGTCTCCAACAATGTTAAACCGATAAAATATAATAGACATCAAGTTTAAGCTGCATATTGAACAAACAATCCATTAAAAGAGTCAAGTAGAAAATAAAATCTACTATCTTTTATGATTTAAAAGGTTTTTCATCATTGTTAACGCTGAGACTCAGCTTAATAAATATTCCACATCATCGAATAACCCCTGCACTACGGCCAAGGATATTCTTTAGTATCACGACCACAATTATCCATGCACTACGGGCCAAGAATATTTGTGTATTCATTAATGGTCATGATCATGCCAACAACTATCCATCAATGCTCTACGGGCCAATGAGAACTTTTACCACATCATTTGTAACATTACGGTCATGATTACACCGAATAATCCCTGGTCATAATCATACCAAGTCCATCTATGCTCTACAGGCCACACATGACTTTCAACAAAATATAAACATGAGGATGATGACAATGATATAAGAATTCAATAAAACAAGTTCAAGACTTATTTTATCTAGGAATTATTAATGTCCAAATTGTCAACATGATACTGTTTTGTAGAGTAAAATTCAAGAATGATCAGAAGAATATTTCCATAAAAAGATACTGAATGAAGCGCAAATATCAAGGATATTCTACTAATTTCATGGAGTATAGAAGTCAAAACTTTAACCAACTGAGTATAATAAAGAATGGAATAACAAAAGAAATCACCATGCACGCGGTATTTAGCGATGCAAAGTTATTCCATAGAATAATAATAACGAGAACCGTATCGTGCAAAATTTGCAAACCGGGATGTTCCAATGAGAATAATAAAGATTTTAACCAGTCCTGTAAAACACATGCATGACAGGATGTTCCAAATGAATAATAATAAGATTTTAACCGAGTCCTGTGTAAAACACACGACATGTGATGTTCCAACGGAATAATAATAAAGATTTTAACCGGTCCGGTGTAAAACACATGAGCGGATGTAAGACCCCAAATTTTTAAATAAAAAGGAATTTCCTTTATTTATTATTTTGAAATAGTAAGGGTTGATTTGATTAATGTGGATAGTTAAGGGTTAAATACGCAAATATTTCAAAATAAGCAAGTGGTTATAAAATATTCATTATCGCTTAGGGAATATTCGTTTGGTCGTGGAATATTAAATCGTCGGGGAATATTAAATGCGACGGCAGCAGACCATGTGTGGGCCCCATAACGGAAAGTGATTGGATGAAGAAAACGACAAATATAAGTTGTTTTTAAATAATCTTGGCGTAGTTATTCACTATTATCTTGTTGGAATACCCGGTGGTTAAAACACACTTAATACGTTGTTGAACAATGAAGACACCAGTATTGCACCAATTATTGATTCTTACGTGAAGGCACTACTCAATAATGGTTACGATAATTCTTTATTCTCATTATTTTATTGAGTTAATAATTGTCTGCGTTGATATTTTATATTCTTTGTTGTTTGATAATTGTCATTACACAAGATTTTCATTATCGAAGCAATAATTCATATTATCCGAATAATATTATTAGATAACATTATGGGCAATGTCTAGAAAGTTACATCTAAGGAGAGGTTTGGTCATCTAATTGCGCTACCATGAGAAGAAATTCTTATTGGAAAGCCCCTCTTCTTGGGAACTGCACTCATTATCGATATTGTGATTACGTAATATTATTTGTGAATAATTAATTATTGATTTATATGATGAGGAAAATATTGATTTTATGTGGATATAGATGGAGAAAATTTTTAAAATGACAATTGTTGAAAATTAATATTTTATCTTTTTCGATAAAATAATTCATTTAAATATATTATTTTAATAATATATTAACGGTGATATTTTTACAACGAATGTGGGATATATGAGTATCTGAGGAGGAAGAGTATTTTTGTGGCATTAAATGTTTAAAACATGTTAAACATGTCGGTGGACCCCATTTATTGATTAGAAATTTGATTATAGCACATAAAATCGCCTGCTTTGTGGATTTCGGTCAATTTCTATTTGGAATTTGGAAAAACTTTCTTCTGCAAAGTTGTAGAGAATTGAATTTCCTATAAAAACTCGCGAGATTCGAATTTTCTGATGAAAGGGCTATTTATTATGAATTATTGAAGTTCAAGCTCAAAAATAATTGATTTTGGGAGTTTAAATTATTTTTGTTAAGAAAAACGTTTTTGTATTTTTTTGGACATCATTAACATGTGTGGCTGGTGTTTTGACCAAAAGGTGGGCTAAGGAAAATTTGTATAATTATATTAATATTATATTAAATTTTACACGCTTTGGTGTTCTAAGCATTTTTACTATAAATAGGGTCTTGGGTTAGAATTGAAAATCACACCGTAAACTGAAGTTTTCTCTCTATTTCTCTCTCGATATTTTGAGCGTATTCTTGTGAGTATTTTGAGTATACTTTGAGTATTGATATACGGTGCAAGTTCATTCAAAGATTATTCAATCGAAGTCTCGCTTCTCTTGAGGTAAGGGATATTATTTTTTTCGTAATGATATTATTTCTTCAATATCATTATCTTTGAAATGTTGATCTGAAGTTTTATCAAATTTGGAACTTTTTCATGCTCGGGTTACTATTCATGGGTTACTATTCATGAGTTACTATTCACGAGTTACTATTCACGATTACTATTCACGAAGTACTATTCATGAAAGCGTGAAGATGTTTTTGTGGAATTTCTATCTTTTGGTGTCGGAGTTATTATTCACGATATCTGGCACTATTCACGATATCTGACACTATTCAATTAAAAATAAAATTTCTTCTTTTGTCCAAAATATCTATTACGGATACTAGCTTTCGATTGTATCCATGTTTTGATCATTCTTGAATTTTACACCACTATGATTATTTTTGAGGTATTTTTGGATGTGGATAAAACCAAGTCGAATCCTTAATCCTTAATCCTTGTCATTTTGTTTCAATGGATTCGTTTCTTTAAAAAATATTTTTCATCATCCTCGGTCTTAAATGATGATATTATGGAATATCTTTGGCACGTAGTGCAGATGAATGATTTCTGAAGAATATCTTTGGCACAGTAGTGTGAAGATGAGCAGTGTTTAAATGAACATGACCAATCGATGAATATCTTTGGCACAGGTGCAAAGATGAATATTTGATTCAGATGTATATTGATTGATGTTACGGGGATAAAAGATGAGCGATGAACTTTTAAATTCATACATAGAAGATAGTAGTTTGCATTCTCTACTTAACTCTTCTAATGAATTATTATTTCATCATGCAGTATTGATTTAAAATTTGTTGTCTATTGTATTCTATTAGATTTTTCCTGTTGAAGACTAACGATAATTTGTTGTATATTATCCTAGTCATAATATTCTTTATTGAGCTAGTTGAGCTCACCCTTTTCCTTTTGTTCCATTTTTCTCGGGAGGCGAGAATATAGCGAGTGCAAGTGGGGTATGGAATGAAGGTTTTAGAAAGGATTGCTTAGTAGTCCTCACCATTTTGTAAAATAATGTATCAATAAAGGTGATGAGGATTTATTTGAGTATAGATATTATCTAGAAGATAATATTTGTATTCAAACTCACAGTTTTCTTGTTGTAATAATAAAGTTGTAGTTGTTTACATGCATCTGTATTGACAACTCGGAATAGGTGATGTATACCTATTTTGGGGCGTCGCCACAGGATGTTCCAACGTAATAATAGAAGAATGTCACCAAGTATAGGGTAGAATCGTATACAAGTTATTCCAACCAGAATAATAAGAAATGGAATAACAACAGTTCTCTTCATGAATAAGAAAGAATAACACCCCTTACGAGTACAACAAATAATATTCCTTACCTTAAGATGAAGAGTACTGGATATATAAGTAGTGAAGTAGCAGAACACTTTCTTCTTTCTCTCTATAGTTTATCTCTCTAGAGTTTCAGTGAATTCGTAAGAAAATAATGAATGAATGAGCTTCTATTTATAGAAAAATGGAATGCATAGTAACTAATCCATGAACGGTCCATATTGATTTACTTTAATCCGACGGTCCATATTTAAAGAAAAATCTTTTAAATAAAATATAATATATTCTATTTATATAAAAAGATTTTTACTATGCAAACACTATGCAAGCACTATGCAAACACTATGCATAATAAAATATAATATATTCTAATTATTGTCTAATAAAATGATAACTTTATAAAAGTATTACATTTTATATAAAAAGATTTTACTATGCAAAACACTATGCATACACTATGCAACACTATGCATAATAGAATGTAATATATTCTATTTATAGAATAACTTTATAAAAGTATTCATTTTATATAAAAGATTTTTGGTATTATTACATTAATAATACCAACAAAACCGAAAGTGACTTATCACTTAAGCATCAATAATTAATCTGGTATTACTCTTATGCAACCACGCCAGATTATTATACTTTTAACAAGGGTGTTTCAACAGCTTAACGGTAAAACTTCCGCCGTTATTTTCATAAAGTATTTTTGTCGTTTTCTCAATCCGACAATAATTCTGTTGTGGGGTCCACCGATGATTGTGCCGTTGTACTAATATTCCCTGTTAAAACGAATATTCCCCGACCAATCGAATATTATATAATAACTTGCGTACTTTGCAAAATTTATAAATATTACCCACAACTATAACATTATCTCAAATCCACACCATAATATAAAAAAAAATTCGAGAAAATTAAATCTTTATTCATAAAATTTGGGGTCTCACAATCTCCCCTCCTTATGAAATTTTGCCCTCGAAATTTACGTACGTACCTGGTATGCCAAAGAGGTGAGGATACCTCGACTTCATTTCAAATTCTAACTCTTGAGGTATAACCTTTGAGTGTTGAATACGATCCTTCTTATCCAAGATTTTAACATGTATCTCCTCATACGTTAAATCTTTTGCTATATCGTTTAGTTCTAATTTAATAATGTGGTATGGGTCGTCCACATATTTACGTAACATCAATACGTTAAAAACGTTATGAACACGCGACATACTTGGCGGTAAAACGAGTCTATAAGCCACAGTTCCTACTCAATCGAGGATTTCAAATGGGCCAATTAAATCGAGGGTTGAGATTTCCTCTCTTCGTCGATTCTTGCTTCTAGAATAACGCCCTCTTGAACCTTCTTCTTCACTTTCATCAGCTCCGGGTGTGTAGCTTGAGCGGCTTTAACTTTATCGATTAAAGTCGATTCTACTCGTATATTCGTTATATGTGGGTCCCTAGAATCTTTCACTCTTTCTTCATCATGTGTAAGTTATACGAAATGAGTCTTTGTTTTAACAACATCGCACTCAATACGCATATCACGATCTTCTACTCAACACGTCAGCTACCACGTTTGCTCTTCCACGATGATATTGAATAGTACGATCGTAATCTTCAACAGCTCGAGTCAACGTCTTTGGAGCATGTTACGTTCATTTTAGTTGAAGAAATACTTGAGGGTTTAAGAAATGGGTTTTTGTACCGGGGTCAATACAAAATTCGATTTCACGCTCTATGGTAGGCTAGGAAGTCTTCAAGAATACGTCAAGAGATTTATTAATGATAGAAATATCATTCAAAACTGTTACTCTCATCCAAGACTTGGATAGTACGTCACATTGATACCAACTGTGACTTCTATCCCTTAACCAAGATAACACCTCACAATGATACCTATCAACTTGTCATCGTCATTCATGACATCGCTTCTGAAAGTCCGCTTGGTTTGCATTCCACACAAGGAAGTCATCAACAAAAGGATCGGGGCTCTTTACTTATGGCTTGATATGACAATGATTGAATTTAGTGGTTTGGTTGCTTGAATTCGCATAATAGGTTGGTTAGGAATATGAAAGCTAACAACCTTACGAAAAACATGATGAGTAGTTAACCAATCATTTCAAAAAAAAAAACCAAATCAAAGGCAAGTATTTTCAAAGAGATAAGATCGACAGGTAACGTGAAAGTGTCAATTTGAATCAAACAAGATTTATAAACAGTGGAGGTAATGAAGGTTTCTCCCAATAGAGTTTCAATAGATAAATCAAAGTTTAACTTCTCCGGAGTTAAGTACAAACATTGAACACAACTAGGTGAAATAAAAGAGTGAGTAGAACCGTTATTCTAACACGGTATAGACTTCGTGAAGAGCTTATGATTAACTTACCCGTGATAATTTTATTCGGGTTCCTCGTCACGAGAAAAAAAAAACGCTCTCTCTTAAACTCACGGCTTTGGCTTATGCAGGACATCCTTTGGCATCACTATCCCAAATTGGAATTGACTTCATCATACGATAAAATCGAGCTAGGTGACCTTCTTCCGCAATTAAAACACGCTTTGAATCGCCTGCGTGCAGTTTGGATGGATGTGTCCTCCCATGCGCATTCGAAACATATGACCGGTGGTCGTTCTTCTTCCTTTTGAAGCGGGTCTTTGGTGCTTAAAGCGTCTTTACGTCATTGTTGAACCTTCTCTTCTTGAAATGTCCATTCTTATTATTTTGGCCATGATTATTATCGAAGTGGTTACCATTTCAGACATGTTGATTCCCTCCATGCTTATTATCACCGCTTTGATGACTGTTATCACCGGTATTATCATTTTGTCGACTGCTCTCTTTTGGTTTGGTTGACTCGTTATCGCGCTCCACCAACTGAGCCCTATTTACAACATCTGAATACAAACACAGTTTATGAGAAATAAGATGTTGACATATCTTCGGCTTCAAACCTCTTAAAAACATTCGCGCCATTCTCTCTTCATTATCCACCAAGTGGGATGCAAACCGAGATAACTCCGCAAACTTGGCTTCGTACTGCGACACGATCATGTTGTTTTGCTCCAACTTGATAAATTCCACCTCCTTCATGTGATGAATGCTTTCGGGAAAGTACTTGTCATTGAACAGCTCTTGGAACTTCTCCCAAGACATCTTGAGTGTGTCAGTCGGGTACGTTTCTACGATTCCCACCAAATGATCCGCCTCTTCACGCATGACAACATAAAGGTGGCAAGGGAACCTTTTGCTCCTCGGAGCATCCCAAGACATCAAATATCTTGGTGATCTGCTTTAACCACGTCTCCGCCTTAAGTGGTTCTGGCTTTCCCAAAAACTCCGGTGGTCCCAGCTCCTTGAATTGCTTAGCGGTGACCAACCATGGGTTGCCATTGTTTCCTCCTGTATTATGAACAGGAGCCGCCTTCTCCCGTTGTTGCATGAATTGCTCCTTAAACTGCTCAGCGGTGACCGTCTGAGAGTTATCGATATTCTACACGCATTTTGGACAGAGGCGCCTTCTCCTCGTTGTTGCATGAATCAGTATAAAGCCTCCGACCATCCCATCATTCACCATTTCATCGGTGTTATTGTTTTCATGAGGAGTATTGTCCTCCAGGTTGCACATTATCCCGATTATTGATCCGTGGAGACTCAATACTCTCATGCTCCATTGATAATCTCAACATTCTCGGATGCCATTTTCAAACACTACCACAAAACAAGGGCATATATGTGGGGCTGCATTTAGCATATGGTAACACTTTGTTGTTCGAGTATGGCGAGATAGCCGAGATAATGGCATTTGTCGATTACTTAGTCTCTGCCTATATTTTGATTCTAAGTTCTTGTGGTATTCGCTCATAATTCACTTGTTGGCCTTTCTTACTTGTAGGCATGCTATTTACGCTTTAAAGAAAGTGGCACGTTGAGTGGGGTTGGTGTCGGGACCTCCAGTCATTCATTTTAATTTTTGAAAGACATAACAGGTGTATATGAGGTGAATATATTTAGGATCCATTTGTTATAAGGAAAAGTTTTCTTCTCTCCCCACTGGGATATTGTGAGCATAAAGATCAATTGCATTTACTCTTTTCCTTTGTTGAATTCCAGATAAATTTGTGATCAATTCTCATGTTACTTTGGATTTTATTCTCTTTATTGCTTTAATTCAAAGAAATAGGATCGAGGCAACAACAAGAACAATTGTTGCAGGTCTATGCCACCAAAGTCTGAGCCCATTTGTAGTAGCAACAACAGCTGCAGTTGAGACAATGGCTTCAACAACAGGGTGTGCAGTCTGCATGTGGGGTGAAGCGCCCCAATGGTAGTTGATTATTGTGGAAAGCTTTTACGTGTCTTGTTACAGTCATATAGTTTGGTTTATTTTGTGGTTTATTTTGTGGATTGAAAAGTGAATTTGAGATGTATATATAGATAGTTTGGTATATATTTTGTGGATGTAGTAATTTGAAACTGTAAACGAATGGTATTATTGGGATGTATTTTGAATGGTTGATACATTTTGGTTATATATCATGGCATTTAGCATATTGCAGGTGCATTGGTAATATAGGTGAATCACATCCTTTTTTTTTCTTTTTTTTTCTTTATCTACAACATTTAAATAACGTTGTTTGATATACTAAACAACAACATTTTTATCCAAAAAACGTTGTGGAATCATACCTTCTACAACGTTTTTAAGCATCTGCTAATTTTTGAAAAATAAATCTACAACGTTTTTTCCTAAAAAACGTTGTGTATTGTGTTTAACTACAACGTTTTAAAAACGTTATGTAAGGGTGTCAAATAGACAACACTTTTAACCACTACGTTTTTCTGACAGAAATCACAACGTTTTTTTCGCGTTGTCTATTTACTGTTTTGTAGTAGTATAATTTATAAATCTGAATAATTCTAACTCTGGTAAGCAAGTACTCTCTTTCTGATATATTTATTGAGAGATAATACTACTACAAAATACATTAATTAAATATGTATGATTAACCTTGTTAATGACAAAATTCGTACACGCGCTCCAATCACCAAAACGAAATCCTGCTCAGAAACGAAATCACGCCAAAAGCTTGATGGCTTGGGCTGTCAGGGGATAACTTCAGTGTGAGAATAAGTACAAGCTGAATAAAGTTTAACAATGAAGGCTTAATGCTCTAGTGTTGTAAAATAATATTAATGTGTGTGTACCTTAGAATCAGGGTATAGCCTTATATTTATAGTGATCACAACTCCTCCAAAGAGTCATTCCCCATATAGAATTAGGGTTTCTCATTAGGTATAATTTCTTAATAGGATTGAATAGAATCTCCTTGAAGAAAGAAAGTTGGACCATATCCTAACACTTTCCTTAGGAGTCATAAATTGAAGGCAATTAGGAATATTTGATTCTTTAACATATTCAATTGTCAAAACAAGTTCCTACGTAGGTTAAAATAACTCCATGTGGACTTTGGCCTACTATGTAATTTTGGGCCCAAATAATCATGCCCCAACGTTGCCCCCCAGTCTTCGGTTAAAAGGAACATTTAAGGGAAGAGTATTCCAAACAAAACCCAATAATTAACAATAAATGCTGCCAAGCCCAACCCCCTCAAAAAACCGCTCAACACTTAAAATAGGGGCCCATCAACTCCTTCCCACGTTGTCAACCATCACATCCCATTAATTAACTGCTCCTCAAGAAGCGCGTGAAACTGAAAAGATACCTCATTCTAAAACTCTTTCCCCCAAACCAAACAGAACTACTTTTCTAATTTCAAATTCTCAAAAACTCCTTCCTCCCCCTGCAAGCTCTATTTTTCGGCAAGAACAACTCCAAGCTTCCACCAATGGCTTCCTCCAAGACTTCGATTACTTCTACCCCCAGTTTCGATGAGCTAATCAGAGCCATCCCCCTTTCTACTAACACTACCCTTCTGGTAAACGTTACCACCTCATCCACCAATAACCCAAAGACCACCACCAAGGTCATTACCACCGACTTTAACATAATGTCCACCACTATTACCACCAGCTCTAACCCCCACACCCATTTTTCATCCAAAATAGGGACCGATTTCCAAAAAATGGTGCGCAAATATTCCAATGAAGCAAAATTTCCCCACGCCAACACCTCATCTCTCAAATCACCGAAGCAGATCTCACCATAATTTGGAAACACTATCACATCCCTAATACCCATCAACTGAAAGCTCCCTCCGCCGCCGACCGAATTTATCACCGACCTGATGGTTGGACTGTCATGCCCCTTACCCATCTAGAGAAAGGGGTTCAGCTACCTCTGCATGCCTTTATTATTACTCTACTATGGTTTATTGGCATCAGCTTCACCCAACTGGTGCCAAACTTTTATATCAATATTGTCGCCTTCCTCACCTTCTGCCATGAAGCAGGCGTTCCTCCAACCATTGATTTCTTCCTCGCCTTATTCCAACTGAACAAATTCTGAGAACTCGACTTCAAAACTTTGGGCAAGCAACCACCAAAACTAACCAAAAAATCGAGAAGCGTTCCATAATGAATTCCCCCTCAAGCAACAAAGGATGACACAAGGACTGGTTCTTCATCAAAGGACCAAAGACCTACAAGATTCCAGATTGGGCTTCCTACGGCCGCCCTAATGTCAACATTAGAGAATCCTTCCGCCCACCGAGTCCTCGAATTAGTGAAACTGATTGAGAAGTTGCCGATGAAGGAATGTGACTTCAGTTTCCTCACCAAACCCGTCTGGCTCTTCGACCATAAACATAAGTTCCGAAGTTCTTGTTTTCCTCTTTAATAGAATCATATATTTTAAATGTCAATTACCAAACTGACCCACTCTTTGCATAAAGTATCCTTAATTAAGCCAACATCTGCCGAAATGAAAGAACTCGAAGAATTCATCGTTGAATAAACCTCCCAAAAATCTAATACTTCACTAATAACCGAAACTACTCCATTGGAAGTCATATCTGAAGAGTCATCCTTCCCCCAAACCAAAATGAAATCCAAGGCTAAGATACCGAATCCTAAAACAATCCCAACTCCCCTCTTTAAAGGAAGCATATTGGATATGCCAAACTCTTAAAGGACAAAAATACTTTAAGTTAAGAAAAGACGTACCAAGATTATTCCTCTATCTTCTGAAGCACTCAAAGTCCCCACTTTTGAACTCCTTACTTCCCATATAGAAAACATCCCCCACCGAAGTCACCCCGACCAATACATCCGAATCAACTCAAAATCAAAGCCAAAAATGAAAAGAGCCTGTAGATCGACTGCTCCTCCGAACCACCACCCAAAAAAGCTAACACCGAAAAGTGTCCCGAGCAATCTTCTCTACACGTTCTTTCTCCTCCTAAATAATCTTCTCGAGGTCGAACCCAAGAAACTGAATCTTCCCCAACCCTTTGGCCGGATGCCATAGAAGAATATCCCCTTGAACTTTTTGAGCATTTCGTTATTCCCACTGATGAGCCCCACTTCAACGACATATTCATCACTGAGCCCGTCTTCGCCAAAATGATGCATCATGGCAGAGTAAGACCTTCTGAACTCCATCACATATATCCTCCATTCCATTTGATTATCTCTTTACCCAACAATATTTTTTACAGGTCGCCGCCATCTCTGGACACCTCATCCATCGACGGAAAGAAATAGAAGAAAAAGAAAAAGCCACCCAAAGGGAAAACGAACTCCTGAAAATTGCACTTACAAAAGAAAAAAAGTCTTCATTGCAACACGGAATTCTACTGCGAAGGCCTCTATGTCGATATCGCCAAGTTAAAGGAAGAAGCTGCAGAAGCGGAAGCCTGCTAAATGACATACGTCGAGAACTGTGAGATAGTTTAGAGGGAAAATGAAGAGCTGAAGAAAAACAACCAAACCCTCCAACGCCAGATCCGAGACTTGGCCAAAAAGGAGGAGAAGAACTTCCAAAATTGTGTCTCCTTGGAGAAAGAATTCATGGAATACAAAGCGCTGAGACATCCTTTAACCGAAGAGCTCCATCTTCAGATCTGCCAAGACGAAGGGTACGAAACTTCCCGAAGCAAAGACAAAGAAAAGGTCATTGCTGCCAAACTGGACATCTCTATCCTCGACTCTTCTGAAGATGAAGCTAAGGATGAAGCCGAAGACGACCAACCACAGTAGTAGTTACTTCTTTTGCTTTCATTTTCAGTACTTCTGAACTTACAATGTAATTATCATTATGTAACATCTGAACGAATCAATTAAAAGCCTTATCCTTTCTGAAGAACTAAATATATATTTCTTACATGCATTAAATAATAAAGAATTCATTCGAAGATCAGAACACTTGTGCAAAATAATTAAAGGGTTCGTTCAAAGAACTGAACACCAACAAATAAAATTAAGTACTCGTTAGAAAATTGAATACTTACATAATTAAAGAAGTTACCTTCGTACAGCACCAAATAAATAACAAGCAAATTCTCGTTTCAGGAAACTGAGAATTCAAGTAAAGTATTCGTTTCAGTAAACTGAATACAAGTGAAAGAGTTATTCGTTTCGGGAATTACTGAACACCCTATAAGAAGTACCCATTCGGCAGAACTAGATACCCGCACAAAAAATACAACACTTGTTTCAAAAATTGAATAACCTTGGAGGTAATGTTCGTTCCGGGGAACTGAACACTCCTTTCACATTAAAAAAGAAGATACTTGTTTGGATGAACTGAATATCCCCATAATTAAGCAATAAGAAGGCATTCATTTCGAGAAATTGAATAACCTTCATTCTTTTTAAACTACCGGTATGTTTTATGTAAGTATTTTACACGATGTCAGATAATTAAGTTGTATTTGAATTTATGTAGTGTGTATTTGGCGACTTCAAGATGGGTGATGTATGATACTATTTTAGAGGCGTCCACATCTATCACCAAAAACACATATAACAACATCATAGTAAGAAGATCTATGCCGGTGACCCATGTCGAAACACATGTTCATCGGGTTTACGGGTTACCTAGAAAACATGGACCGTTTCGACCAAGCTACTGACCGACCCTAACGATTGAGCCTATATGATGATTAGGTGCTATTAAGGCCTAAATATAAAGTTCATCTACCGACTATAACTTAGATACAACAAACATAACAAATCATCAAACATATGCAAGATCCGAGTCCATAGATTTCTTGTCAGGCGTTTCTGGGTAACAATCTGGGTTACCCCGGATCGGTTTAATCATAGCTTTATCAACGTGGTTTGACCACTCATATCTTTTGATCTGGGCCAAATCTAACCTTGATTCAAGTTCTAGAACAGAGATCTCATATCATACTACATGTTAAGATCTTTAAACAACAGAAACACATAAAATACTGAAATCTATGGGACTTGACATTTGGTTGTCAAACCACATTTCTCGATTTTCCGATTTTGAAAACAACAAATCTTAGCCTATAGATGTTATGGATCTAACATCTATCAACCCAGATCATCTATTTGCACTACATACAACATGTTTTAACACTTAAACACAACTTTTATCATAGCAATCAAGATCAGAATCTAAGTTAGGGTTTATACATTTACTTTGATCAATCTTGATCTTAGGGTTCCTGATCTGGTTTGGTTGAACTAGGGACTGAATTTGTGACTGAAATACTAAAGTATTTCGTAGGGTTAGAGAGAGAGAGAGAGAGAGAGAGAGAGAGAGAGGGTCTTGGATTAGATTTGTGATCAAATGAACAAAAATGTGACTTTTCTCTCTCATTGATCTTATAAATAACAAGTTATAATGAATTGGCTGAGATATAATGGCTGATATCTGAGGAACTGAACACCCTTTCAAACACCCAACATAATGACAACATTTGTTAAAAAACTAAATATTCATTTTATTAATAACTTCGAAAAATTATATAGATTCATGTAGACAAACTACTTAGCATTGCTCCACTGATAATATTTTTGAAGCCTGCATATATGCCAAGTGTTCGTGACCTCTATCCCATCCAGTGCCTGAAGCTGGTAAGTACTTGGCTCCTGCACCTCAACTACCTCATAAGCTGGCCCCTCCTAATTTGGTATCAACTTTCTGAGATTTTGGGGCATAGAGTCTCCATCTCCCAAAGAACTAAATCCCTAACTTCAAACCTCCTAAGCTTCACCCCCTTATTATAATGTATGATCACTTTCACTTTAGTAGGATGCAAGCCTTACCAGAGCCGACCCTAACCTCCTCCAACAAATACAATTTATTTGTCGTTTTCAACTTTTTAGGAGAATAAATTATTTATTTTCCTATATTACCTCCAACTTCTCTCATTCTCCCAATAAATTTTTTCCCTTGCATTAATAGTTTCCAACTTTCCATAAAGGGGTAGTGATGAAATTTCATACAAATTTTAATTATTAAATAATAGTATTAATTGACTTTCTTAATTCATGTACATAAATCTAAAAAGACAGTTATTATGAAACGGAATGAGTAGAGAAGTTAAAAAATGTGATTTTTTTTCTTTCTATGTATGTATGTATTTACTACAAGTAGATTTATTTTTCCCGAAACCAATACTGCTGCACTTTGTATTTGAGTAGAATTTTTGCAACCAACATTACGAAAAAAAAATGGAAAAAAATTAAAGAAAGAAGAAGAAACTAGCTCTTGTGACAAAGTGCTCAAGTTTCAAGGTGAATAAATAATGTGGCATATTGATTGTATGTTTCTTGTAGAATAAGTATATATTTTCATGCAAACAACAGTTTAAGAGCTAGACGTTCAGAATCCTTGCAAAATGTTTCTCTCAGACTTCGTAAAAAAAGAATTTAATTTGTAAAATTTATAAATTTTAAGAATATGTTTTTCTTTCATTTTTCATTTTAATATTTCTACAACAAATATACATTTAACCATACTTTTATAATTATTCTAACCACATTTAATACTTTAAAATGCAACATTATCTGCCTAAGAAAAAAATAAATAAACAGGCGAGTTTGCCAAGACAGCTCTAGCCTATTGATAACAAAAGGCACAAATCAAAGGCAGTATATACTATGTATGCCATTTAAAGTCCAAACACACATGGGAAAGATTGGCAAATTTGGACGTTTGATTTTTTTCTTTCATAAACTTATTGGGGTTTAAGTAATTTTGCTATTATTGTCTAACTAGGGTGCTTCATGCTTGGCATATTTTGTACTATTTAAACTTTGTTTAGGGTTATGTTTGAAGGAACTAATTTATTACTATTATCCAAATTTATTTAATACAATTCAATTGTTCTGCAGGATTTATCCTACCTTGTCTGGTTGTGTAATCTCATATGCCACCTTGGGTTGTAGCATGTTTCATTGTGAGGATTTTTCTAAAATATAAGAGGATTAGGAAGAACGCACCTGTAGTGTACACTCACAGCCTCCAAAGAATTAAGAGTTATTTGCATATTCAATCCTGAAATATACTCTCTTCTATTATTCGTATCTTGAGATTTAAACGCTCCTATTCCGCTACCTAAAATACTGCTAAGTAACTAAGATGGACCCTTTTATTATTTCCGATCAATTTTTTTTGCCAGTAAATGGCCACATACCATAATTTAATATTTAAATATAATAATTGACTTATTAAAACAGTAAAAATACATAGAAGAAAAAAATAATTATATATTAAAGGTGTATAAAAGTTTATACATAATTAATTCTTAACTAACCAAGTAAAGTATTTAACTCAAATAATTAACACAAAATAAAATAATTAACATACTAAGTAATCAAAATAAAATAATTAACAAAAACAAACTATGTTAAATAAATTACTTAATTAAACTAATTAAATCAAGTAAAATTATTAATAAACTAACTACCCAAAAGTAAAATAAATAATCAAATTTATCAACTCAAATACAATGATTCACCTCAATGATTAGTCCAAATAAAGTAGTTATAAAATAATAACAACAACAATCAATAAACATTAACAAGATTAAAATGGAAAAAAAAACACAATGAATCTCCATCTAGATCCGGTTTCCAGGCTCCTTCCCCCTTTCCATCCCCGTCCCATTTTTGCAATGACATCTTAGATTTCGGAACCGACATAGAAGAGACAGGAAGGGTTCAGCAATATTGGCGTTGAAAATGTTGACAAAGTTAACAGAACGAGTCACCTGGTTGTTGGTTATATATTTTATGATGACAATATTATTGGGTTTATGAATTTGATTTAAATTGTTTGGGTTGATTTAAATTTATTATATGTTGATTTCTTGTTGGCCCAAGATTGGAATTATGGTCCATTAGTATATTCTTTCTATATTTAAGTTTGCATGTTGCATGTTGCATGTTGCATGTTGCATGTTACTGAAAAGATTTTTAATATAATTTAGTAATGATATGCAATTCAATTTGAAAAGGAAACTAAATAAGGTACTTGTTATCTAGTGATTGGCTAGTAACAAACTTTATCAAATATCTCATTGTTCCTTTATTTAAGGTGTTTTAGTTTTACTTGAAAACATATCCTTGATTTACCAAATCTGTTGAACTCTTTAATTGCTAATATCATGGGATATACCAACTTTGATATGAGTTTCCTATTCTATCTCTTGTTCATAACTGTTGGTCAATATTGTAGCTTTAATTATGGGATTTAAATTATCTGATTTCTTGCTAACAAATATAGCCGTTGGCCTTCATGTTATATAAAGCTTCATCATGCTCGGTTATGAAGAAGCCCAACAATTGGAAAGCAGCAACTCATTCTTCTTAATTCTTATAGCTTTCTAATAGTCTTTCTAGCAATCAATGTCTTGTTATTCTTAGGCTAGAAAGTTGATATTCCATTGGAATCACCATCATTGTAATCTGAAAAACAAGCAACTGTTAGCTTTAGTGGTCTAGAGTTTCTAGAGTTTAGTGGGTCTGTTCAAAGGAAGCTTCAAAGGTCTCAGATGTGAGAACACGTGCAAAGGTGTACAAGTTGCAGAGGTACAAAGGGGGCATTGGCGTCCAACATCAGAATTGAAGCTTCTTTGTAACAGGGAGTTCTTTTTATTGTATTTATTTGAATATTAAGTTTAATAAAAAGAGTCTCCAATCCTAGTTGGGATTGGACGTGGATTAGGCCACTAGATTAGAGGATAGGAGCTGAACCACGTAAAAATCTTGGTGTGATTTTGTGACGCCCCCAAAACAGGTATACATCACCTATTCTGAGTCGCCAAATACATGGTATAGAATACAAATACAACTTAATTATACAACTGTCGTGTAAAGTACGACAAAACATAAGCTGTGAGTTTTAATACAAATATTATCGTCTAGACAATATACAAACTCAAATTCAATATTATTATATTTATTTTTCCACTATTTCACGGAATAGTGAGGACTACTAATGCTATCATCTGGTCCGTCACACTGTTCCCCGACTAGTCCCTTTTACGTTCTCATTTCCTGAAGAGAACAATGAAAGTAAAAGGGTGAGCTCAACTAGCCCAATAAGAACTATTATAACTAAGATAATGCAGAATATATTATCGTTAGCCTTCAACAGTGTTAAACTGATATAATATAACAACCATCAAGTTTAACTGCAGCGGAACAAGCTATCCATTAAATGAGTCAAGTAGAGAATAAAATTTACTATCTTTTATGATTTAAAAGGTTTTTCAACACTTTTATCGCTGGGACTCAGCTTAATAAATAATCTTCATCACCGAATCACCTCTGTAATACGACCAAGGATATTCTTTAGTATCACGACCACAATTATCCATGCACTACGGGCCAAGAATATTTGTGTATTCATTAATGGTCATGATCATGCCAACAACTGTTCATCAATGCACTACGGGCCAATGAGTTGTAACATTACGGTTATGATTACACCGAATAATCTCTAGTCATAATCATACCAAGTCCATCTATGCACTACAGGCCACAGATGACTTTCAACAAAATATAAACATGAGGATGATGACAATGATATAAGAATTCAATAAAACAAGTTCAAGAATTATTTTATCCAGGAATCAATAACTTCCAAGTTGTCAACATGATACTGCTTTGTGGAGTAAAATTCAAGAATGCTCAGAAGAATATTTCAATGAAAAGATCTTGGATGAAGCGCTAAATATCGAGGATATTCCACTAATTTCATGGAGTATAGAAATCAAACTTTAACCAATTGAGTATAACAAGGAATGGAATAACAAAAAAAGCATCGAGCATGCGATAGACAAAGACTGAAGGTTATTCCAATGCGAAATAATAAATAACGGAATCGGTCCGGCAGAAACGCATGTATGACGGGATATTTCAATGTAATAATAAAGATTTTAATCAGTCCCAAGTAAACGCATGTATGATGTGATATTCCAACAGAATAATAAAAAAGGAACCGAACCGTCGGCATGCATGAGACGAGGATGTTCCAATGAATGATAAATAATGGAACCATGTCCCACAGAAACGCATGCATGTGAGGATATTCCAATGAATGATAAAGAATGGAATAATGTAAGAATTTCACCAAGTATAGGGTAGCTTGCGTGTGGCGCCCCCAAAATAGGTATACATCACCCATCTTGAGTCGCCAGATACATGGTACGTAATTCAAATACAACTTAATAATACAACCGCTCACATGTATGCAATATGAAAAAAACATAAGTCGTGAGTTTGAATACAAATATTGTCTACTAGAGATTATACAAACTCAAAAAGGAGTCCTCATTACAATTATTATCACACTATTTCACGTAATAGTGAGGACTACTAATGCTTTATCATCGGCCCATCACTCCGCTTCCCGATTAGTCCTGCTACGTTCTCATTTCACGAAGAGAACAATTAAAGTAAAAGGTGAGCTCAACTAGCCCAAGAGAAAATATTATGACTAAGATAATGCGTAATATATTATCGTTAGCCTTCAACAAAGTTAAACCGATACAATATAACAACCATCAAGTTTAATCTGCAATGAACAAGCAATCCATTAAAAGAGTCAAGTAGAGAATAAAATCTACTATCTTTTATGATTTAAAAGGTTTTCATCACTTTTATTCTTTGGGACTCGACAATAAATAATCCACATCATCGAATCACCCCTCGCACTACGACGAGGATATTCTTTAGTATCACGACCACAATTATCCATGCCTTACGGGCCAAGAATATTTTTGTATTCAATAATGGTCATGATCATGCCAACAATTGTCCATCAATGCACTACGGGCCAATGAGGACTTTTACCACATCATTTGTAATATTATGGTCATGATTACAATCGAATAATCCACAGTCATAATCATACCAAGTCCATCTATGCACTATAGGCCACGATGACTTTCAACAAAATATAAACATGAGGATGATGACAATGATATAAGAATTCAATAAAACAAGTTCAAGAATTATTTTATCCGAGAACTAATAACGTCCAAATTATCAACATGATCTTCGCTTTGTAGAGTAAAATTCAAGAATGCTCGGAAGAATATTTCCATGAAAAGATATCTTTGGATGAAGCGCAAATATCAAGGATATTCCACTAATCTCATGGAGTATAGGCGTCAAAACTTTAACCAACCGAGTATAATAAGGAATGGAATAACAAAAAAATCACCGGGCATGCGATAAACCGCACAGGCGGAGTTATTCAAATGAGAATAATAAATAACGGAATCAGTCCGGCAGAAACGCATGCATGTGATATATTCAACAGAATAATAAAGACGGAATCAGTCCCCAGGCGTAAAAAGCCATGTGATCGGATATTCCAAATGTAATAATAAAGACGGAATCAGTCCCAAGCGTAGAACGCATGCATGTGGATATTCCAATGTAATAATAAAGACGGACCAGTCCGTAAGAGAACGCACAAAACAGGATGTTCCAACAGAATGATAAAGAATGGAACAACGAAGAATTTCACCAAGTATAGGGTAGCTCACAGATACAAGTTATTCCAATGAATAATAAAGAATGGAATAACAGAAGTTCTCTTCATAGATAAGAAAGAAATAATACTCCCTACCTTTAGAAAAAGCTGGATCTTTGGAATAGTGAGGTAGCAGACTTCTCTTCTTCTTTCTATAATTTCTCTCTATAATAATCGCTTTCTAAAGCTTTTATGAATTGGTGAGAAATGAAGGAAGAATGAGCTTCTATTTATAGAAAAATATAGTTTCGATAATTGCACGCTTTGGAAATTTGGAAAAATTTCATTACAATACCTCCAACTTTTTCTTTATTTTTAATTTAGTCATGGAAGTATTATCAAACTTGCACCACCTCCCCTAATAGTAAATAATGTGATTCAATAGTAAACTATGTGAATCAATAGTTGTAGACATGTGAAAATACTGAATTACAAGATAAGTACCTCCATCTATACCTCCATTTTTAACTTAGTCATGCAAGTATTATCAATCTTGCACCAACTCCTCTAATAGTAACAAGAATGTGAAACAATAGTATACACATGTGAACAAATAGTTATAATCATGTGAAATAATACAATCAATTGCTCATTTATCCTAAGTTATACCATCGTCAATATAACCTCCGGACATCAATTATTATCGAAATAATTGTCGATTTTCACTAACACAAATAATTCCAACACAATGAAACCATTTTTATCAAAAATATAAATTTTGAAATTTTGAAGTTTGACTTTTTATGAAAAAGTCAACTGTTGACATTTTTACCAAATAGTGAATTCTAGAAAATTTTGTGTTTATAGACTATTTTTACTAATTTCATCATTTCGGACTCAAATATCACGTCCGCGTCTCCAAATTCAACTCCGAACACAACTTCAATTTTAATAACATTCATCATTAATATTATAACTCACAATATTTATCAACCGTTGCTCCTGTGGAAGAGGGGCTTTCGATAAGGATTTCTCCTATCAAGCGCCTTGATTAGGTGATCAAACCTCTCCTTGTGTAACTTCTGACATTATAAATATTGCAATTTAATAATATGAATAACTTTGTCGTCTCAATTATTGATTTAATAAAATAGCATATTATGCAGATGATACTACGACAATAATCGAATCAATAATATGAGAGATATGATGCAGCAATTACTGTAGCAATAATTGAGTATAACTGAATGACTTCTCACGTAAGCATCAATAATCAATACCGTGTGCTACAATGCAACCACGCGTATTATTGTACTTTTACTACCGGGTAGTTCAACAGTTAATGGTAAAACTTCCGCCGTTATTTTCATAAAGTATTTTTGTCGTTTTCTCAATCCGACAATAATTCCGTTGTGGGGGGTCCACCAATGATTGAGCCGTTGTACGAATATTCCCTGTTAAAACGAATATTCCCCGACCAATCGAATATTATATAACAACTTGCGTACTTTGCAAAATTTATAAATATTACCCACAACTATAATATTATATCAAATCCACACCATAATATTCAAAAATATATTTCGAGAAAATTTAATCTTTATTCAAAAAGTTGGGGTATTACACCGCGTATACAGGTTATTCCAATAGAATAATAAAGAATGGAATAACAGAAGTTCTCTTCATGGATAAGAAAGAAATAATACTCCCTACCTTAGAAAAAAGCTGGATCTTTGGAATAAAGAGGTAGCGAGACTTCTCTTCTTCTTTTCACTCTATAATTTTTCTCTATAATAATCTCTCTAAAGCTTTTGTGAATTGGTGAGAAATGAAGGAAGAATGAGTTTCTATTTATAGAAAAATATAGTTTCGATAATTGCACGTTTTGGGGCTCGAAAAATTACAGTACAATACCTTCAACTTTTCTTTCATTTTTAATTTAGTCCTGCAAATATTATCAAACTTGCACCACCTCCCCTAATAGTAAATAATGTGAATCAATAGTTCCATCATGTCAATCAATAGTATAATCATGTAAAAAATACGAATTACAGTATAGTACCTCCATCTATACCTCCATTTTTAACTTAGTCATCCAAGTATTTTTCAATCTTGCACCAACTCCCCTAATAGTAAATAATGTGATTCAATAGTACACACATGTGAACAAATATTTATATAAGTATGTGAATTAGTAGCAATTAATTGCTCATTTATCCGATAAATTACCCGATTTATCAATATAACCCCTAGACATCAATTATCATCGGAATAGATGTCGATTTCCACTAACACTAATAATCCCAACACAATGGAACTATCAAAATTCATTTTTAATCAACACAACTTATTCATCATTAATATTATAACTCACAATATTTAACAATCAGGTCGTTCCCAGGAAAGAGAGGACTTTCCGATAAGGATTTCTCCTTATTGGCGCGCAATTAGGTGACCAAACCTCTCCTTGACAGAACTTCTAGACATTGTCAATATTGCAAATAATAATATGAATAACTTTTTCGTCTCAATTATTGATTTAATAATATAAAATATTATGCAAATGATCTTTGTGACAATAATTGAATCAATAATATAGAGAGATATGATCGACAAAGAATCTTCGTAGCAATAATTGAGTATAACCGAATGACTTCTCACGTAAGCATCAATAATCAATACCGTGTGCTACTACGCAACCACGCGTATTCTTATTTCTTTAACACGGGTGTTTCAACAGTTAAGGTAAAACTTCCGCCGTTATTTTCATAAAGTATTTTTGTCGTTTTCTCAATTCGACAATAATTCCGTTGTGGGGATCCACCAATGATTGTGTCGTTGTACGAATATTCCCTGTTAAAACGAATATTCCCCGACTAATCGAATATTATATAACAACTTGCGTACTTTGCAAAATTTGTAAATATTACCCACAACTACAACATTATATCAAATCCACACCATAATATTCAAAAATATATTTCGAGAAAATTTAATCTTTATTCAAAAAGTTGGGGTCTTACAACCTCCCCTTCTTATGAAATTTCGTCCTCGAAATTAGGGTGCATACCTAGTATGTCGAAGAGGTAAGGATATCTTGATTTCATCTCAGATTCTAACTCCCAGGTCATTTCTTCCACATCGTGGTTTCTCCACAAAACTTTGACTTGAGGTATAACCTTGGAGCGTAGAATATGATCCTTTTTATCCAAGATTTTATCAAGTAACTCTTCATACGTAAAATCTTCCTCTATCTCGTCTGGTTCTAATTCAATAATGTGGTTCGGGTCTTTCACATATTTACGTAACATAGATATGTGAAAAATGTTATAAACACGAGACATACATGGCGGTAAAGCGAGTCTATACGCCACAGTTCCTACTCGATCGAGGATTAAAAATGGGCCAATGAATCGAGGGTTGAGCTTTCCTCTCTTTCCAAATCTCGTAACCCCCTTCCATGGAGCAACACATAATAACACATGATCTCTAATATCGAATTCCACATCCTTTCGATGAAGATCAACATAACTCTTTTTGTCGATCTTGTGAGGTTTTTATACGTTGTCGGATCGTTTGAATCTTTTCTATAGTCATACGTACCAACTCCGGTCCCAACAACGTTGCTTCACCTACCTCATCCCAGCATACTGGAGAACGACACTTTCTTCCATACAACGCCTCAAATGGAGCCATGCCAATACTTGCTTGATAACTGTTGTTGTAGGAAAACTCCACCAATGGTAGGAACTTATCCCAACTTCCCTTGAAGTCAAGGACACAGAGTCTTAATAGATCTTCAAGAGTTTGAATGGTCCTCTCCGACTGTCCGTCCATCTGAGAATGATATGCCGAGCTAAATCGTAAATCCGTGCCCATAGTTTTTTGCAAACTAACCCAAAATCTTGAAGTGAATCTTGGGTCTCGATCAGAAACTATAGATATTGGCATACCATACAGTCTTACAATCTCGTTTATGTACATACGAGCAAGACGTTCAAGTGTATAAGTTTCTCGTATAGGTAGGAAATGAGCAGACTTGGTCAATCTATCAACAATGACCCAAATTGCATCTATGCCTTGAGAAACCTTGGGAAAACCAGTAACGAAATCCATGGTAATGTGTTCCCACTTCTATTCTGGAATTTCAAGTGGTTGCAATGGACCTTTTAGTACTTGATGCTCCGCCTTGACTCGTTGACAAGTTAAACACCTTGAGATAAATTCTGTTATCTCTCTCTTCATATTGCTCCACCAAAATGTATGTCGAAGATCACGATACATTTTGGTACTCCCAGGATGGATTGCAAACGGTGTGTTGTGCGCCTCCATCATGATTTTATACTTTAAATCAGGGTTATTAGGAACACAAAGTTTGCAGTTGACTCGAAGTATTCCTTCTTCATCGATTCTTGCTTCCGGCATAGCACCTTCTCATCTTGTCTTCCTCATACGCACCACTCCAGTGTCCATGGCTTGAGCGACTTTAACTTTATCGATTAAAGTCGGTTCTACTCGTATATTCGCCATCATCACATGGGTCCCCAGGTCTTTATCTCTAACTCCATTCTTTGCAAGTCATACAAAATGGGCCTTTATTGACAATATTACACTCGTTCCGCATATGATCTTCTACTCAACAGCGTCGGCTTCTACGCTACGTTCGTTTTTCGGGATGGTATTGAATAGTATGATCATAATCTTTCAACGATTCGAGCCAACGTCGTTCTTGCGTGTTGAGTTCCTTTTAGTGAAGAAATATTTGAGGCTTTTATGATCCGTATAGATCTCCACTTTCTCCCCATACGTGTAATGCCTCCAAATTTTAAGTGCAAAAATGACAAATACCAACTTCTAGATCATGAGTAGGATAATTTCTCTCATATTCTTTTAGTTCTTGAGTGAGGCATAAAGGCTATAACTTTCCCATGTTGCATGAGAACACATCCTAACCCTTTGCTCGAGGCATCACTGTAGATGACAAATCCCTCCGAGCCAGATGGTATTGTCAGAACAGGTGCTGAAATGAGTCTCCTCTTGAGTTCTTGAAAACTCTTCTCACATTCCACGCTCCAACCGAATTTTGTATCTTTTCGAGTTAGCTGAGTTAATGGAGTAGCGATTCTAGAAAACCCTTCTACGAATCTCCGATAATAACCAGCTAAGCCGAGAAAGCTACGTACTTCGGTCACTGATTTAGGTTTCTCCTAGCTTTGAATTTCTTCAATCTTTGTCGGGTCAACAGATATCCCATGATTTGATATCACATGCCCAAGGAATGCAACTTCCTCAAGCCAGAACTCGCATTTCTTCAACTTGGCATATAGCTTGTTTTCACGAAGCTTTTGAAATATCAGCCTCAAGTGTTGCTCGTGATCTTCACGACTTTTGGAATATATGAGGATGTCATCAATAAAGACGACCACAAAATGATCCATATATTCCTTGAATGCTCGGTTCATCATATCCATGAAGGCAGCAGGAGCATTAGTCAATCCAAAGGACATGACTAGGAATTCATAATGCCCGTATTGAGTTCTGAAAGTCGTCTTTGGAATGTCATTGGTTCTAATCTTCAATTGATGATATCCTGAACGAAGATCAATCTTTGAAAAGAATTTGGCGCCTTGCAACTAGTCAAACAGGTCATCAATACGTGGCAATGGGTACCTATTTTTGATGGTGACATGATTCAACTCCCGATAATCAATACATAGTCGCATATTCCCATCTTTCTTCTTCACGAATAGAATAGGAGCACCCCAAGGAGACGTCTTGGGGACGAATGAAACCAATGTCTAACAATTCCTCATGAATCGGGTCTTTAACTCCTGAAGTTCAATAGGAGCCATTCGATATGGGGCTTTGGAAATGGGTTTTGTACCGGGTTCAAGGTCGATACAAAATTCAATTTCACGCTCTGGGGGTAGGCCAGGAAGTTCTTCTGGGAATACGTCAGGAAATTTATTAACAACAGAAATATCATTCAAAACTGACGTATTTTTGTTTAGATCCGTGACATGAGCTATAGAAAGCTTGACATCCGTTTTTCAATAAACGAATAGCTTTATGGCTTGAAATGACATTGATTGATTTTAATGGTTTAGTTGTTTGAATTCGCATAATAGGTTGGTTAGGAATATGAAAACTAACAACCTTAATTATGAAAATAATCAATTTTTGCATAATGAGTAGTTAAGCAATCAATCCCTAGAATCATGTCAAATGTAAGTATTTTCAATGAAATAAGATCGACAGGTAATGTGAGGGTACCAATTTGAACCAAACAAGACTTATAAACAGTGGATGTAATGAAGGTTTCTCCCAACGGAGTTTCAACAGATAAGTCAAAGTCTAATTTCTCCGGAGTCAAATTTAATCATTGAAGTATGATAGCGAGCGAAATAAAAGAATGGGTAGAACCAGTATCAAATAAGGTATAGACTTCGCTAGAGTTTATGATAAGCTTACCCGTGATGACCTCGTTCGGGTTCCTTGCTTTTTGGGAGGTCACAACAAATGCACTCCCTTGCACCACCGGCTTTGACTTTTCTGGGACGGCCTTCGGTGCCTCCATCCTAGCTGAACTTGTCTTCGGTGAACGATAAAATCGGGCTAGGTGACCTTCTCTTCCACAATTATAACACGCTTTGGATGGCATCGCGCATTTTGGACTGATATGTCCCTCCCCTCCACATTTTAAGCATATGATAGGTGGTCGTTCTCCTTCCTTAACCACGGTTGCTGGTGCTGACGTCTTTCCATCATTGTTGAATCTCCTTTTCTTGAAATATTCATTTTTAGTGTCTTGGCCATGATTACCACCAAAGTGGTTACCATTTCTGGCATGTTGATTCCCTCCACGTTTGTTGTCGTAAGCTTGATGGTGATACCACCGGTATTTTCATGTCATTTACATTTGCTTTCTCTTAGTTACGTTGACTCGTTACCGTGCTCCAATAACTGAGCCCTATTTATAATATCTGAGTACAAACACAGTTTATGAGAAATAAGATATTGACGTAAATCCGGTTTCAAACCTCTTAAAAACATTCATGTCATTCACTCCTCATTATCGACCAAATGGGATGCAAACCGGGATAACTCCGCAAATTTAGCCTCGTATTGCGACACGGTCATATTATTTTGCTCCAACTTGATAAACTCTACCTCTTTCATGTGACGAATACTTTCGGAAAGTACTTGTCGTTGAATAGCTCTTGGAACTTCTCCCAAGACATCTTGAGTCGTCGTCAGTTGAGTACGCTTTTCTGATTCCCACCGATGTCTCGCCTCTTCATGCAAAACATGAAGATGGCGAAGGAACCTTTTTCTCCTCGGAGCATCCCAAGACATCAAATATCTTGGTGATCTGCTTTATCCACGCTCCGCCTTAAGTGGTTTTGGCTCTCCAATAAACTTCGGGTGGTCCCACTCCTTGAACTATTTAGCGGTGACCGTTCGAGAGTTTCCAGTGTTTCCACCTGCATTTTGAACAGGAGCCGCTCTCGCCTGATGTTGCATGAATTGCATAAAGCCTCTGAATATTCCATCGTTCATCATTTGGTAAGTGTTGTTGTTTGCATGAGGATTGTCGCCTTCCTAATGCACATTATTCTGATTGTTGATCTGTGGAGACTCAACGGTCTCTTGTGCCCCATTGCTATTCTCAATATTCTCGGATGCCATTTTCAAATACTGCCACAAAACAAGGGTTAATTGACATACGACATATTATCTCTATACTCGACCAACCAATTAAATACCAAAAATTTAGGTAGGTCATACTAGCGAAGAAAATCCCGTCTCTCCCTCCTAGTTCTAGTCTCACATATTAGCCGGGGATCATATCCTAAGCTTTGATACCAACTGTGACGCCCCCAAAACAGGTATACATCACCTATTCTGAGTCGCCAAATACATGGTACAGAATACAAATACAACTTAATTATACAACTATTGTGCAAAATACGACAAAACATAAAATTCGTGAGTTTTAATACAAATATTGTCGCCTGCAGAATATATCTGAACTCAAATTCAATAATATTACATTTATTTTCCCACTATTTTTTCGAAATAGTGAGGACTACTAATCTATCATCCGTCCAATTACAATCGCTTTTGGACTAGTCCTCACCTTACGTTCTCATTTCTGAAGAACAACAATGAAAGTAAAAGGGTGAGCTCAACTAGCCCAGTAGGAAATATTATGACTAAGATAAAGCAGAATATATTATCGTTAGCCATCAACAATGTTAAACTGATATAATATAACAATCATCAAGTTTAATCTGCGTAATGAACAAGTAATCCATAAAAAGAGTCAAGTAGAGAATAAAATCTACTATCTTTTATGATTTAAAAGATTTTTCAACACTTTTATCATTGGGACTCGACAATAATAAATAATCCACATCACCGAATCACCCACATAATACTGACGAGGATATTCTTTAGTATCGCGACCACAATTATCCATGCACTACGTGCGAAGAATATTTGTGTATTCATTAATGGTCATGATCATGCCAACAACTGTCCATCAATGCACTACGGGCCAATGAGAACTTTTACCACATCATTTGTAACATTACGGTTATGATTACACAGAATAATCTCTGGTCATAATCATACCAAGTCCATCTATGCACTACTGAGCCACGAGATGACTTTCAACAAAATATAAACATGAGGATGATGACAATGATATAAGAATTCAATAAAACAAGTCCAAGAATTATTTTATCCGAGAATCAATAACGTCCAAATTGTCGACATGATCTTTGCTTTGTGGAGTAAAATTCAAGAATGCTCGGAAGAATATTTCAATGAAAAGATCTTTGGATGAAGCCTTGAAATATCAAGGATATTCCACTAATTTCATGGAGTATAGAAGTCAAAACTTTAACCAACCGAGTATAACAAGGAATGGAATAACAAAAGAAATCGCCAGGCGTGCGATAGGCCGCATACATGCGCAGTTATTCCAACGAATAATAAATAACAAAATCGGTCCGGCAGAAACGCATTGCAGACGGATATTCCAAAGAATAATAAAGGCGAATCGAATCGTCCGGCGTAAAGCCTTGCATGAGACAAGATATTCTAACGAATAATAAAGAAGACGAGAATAAAAGTGCGGCGTGAAACCATGCAGACGAGGATGTTCGATAGAATGATAAATAATGGAACCCGGTCCCAGGCGTAAGCATTTTACGACGGATGTTCAACGAATGATAAAGAATGGAATAACGAAAAAAAATTTCACCAAGTATAGGGTAGCAGCGTATATAGGTTATTCCAATAGAATAATAAAGAATGGAATAACGAAGTTCTCTTCGTAGATAAGAAAGAAATAATACTCCCTACCTTGGAAAAACTGGATCTTTGGAATAGTGAGGTAGCAGACTTCTCTTCTTTTTCTCTCTATAATAATCGCTTTCTAAAGCTTTTGTGAATTGGTGAGAAATGAAGGAAGAATGAGCTTATTTATAGGAAAATATAGTTTTCGATAATTGCACATTTTGGGGCTCGAAAAATTACAGTACAATGCCTCCAACTTTTCTTTCATTTTTAATTTAGTCCTGCAAGTATTATCAAACTTGCACCACCTCCCCTAATAGTAAATAATGTGAATCAATAGTTACATTATGTGAATCAATAGTATAATCATGTGAAAAATACGAATTATAGTATAGTACCTCCATCTATACCTCCATTTTTAACTTAGTCATGCAAGTATTATCAATCTTGCACCAACTCCCTTAATAGTAAATAATGTGATTCAATAGTACACACATGTGAACAAATAATTATATAAGTATGTGAATTAGTAGCAATTAATTGCTCATTTATCCGATAAATTACCCAATTTATCAATATAACCCCTAGACATCAATTATCATCGGAATAGATGTCGATTTCCACTAACACTAATAATTCCAACACAATGGAACTATCAAAATTCATTTTTAATCAACACAACTTATTCATCATTAATATTATAACTCACAATATTTAACAACCAGGTCGTTCCCAGAAAAGAGGGGGCTTTCCGATAAGGATTTCTCCTAATTGGCGCGCAATTAGGTGAACAAACCTCTCCTTGACAGAACTTCTTGACATTGTCAATATTGCAAATAATAATATGAATAACTTTGTCGTCTCAATTATTGATTTAATAATATAAAATATTATGCAAATGATCTTTGTGACAATAATTGAATCAATAATATAAGAGATGTGATCTGACAATTCTTGTAGTGAATAATTGAGTATAATGAATGACTTCTCACGTAAACATCAATAATCAATCTTGTGTCTACTTGTCTGACCACGCCAGACATTCTTGTACTTTTAACACCGGATGTTTCAACGAGTTAACGGTAAAACTTTCGCCAAGTTATTTTCATAAAAGTATTTTCTTGGTTTTCTCAATCCGACAATAATTCCGTTGTGGGGGTCCACCAATGATTGTGTCGTTGTACGAATATTCCCTGTTAAAACGAATATTCCCCGACTAATCGAATATTATATAACAACTTCCGTACTTTACAAAATTTGTAACTATTACTCACAACTATAATATTATATCAAATCCACACCATAATATTCAAAAATATATTTCTAGAAAATTTAATCTTTATTCAAAAAGTTGGGGTCTTACAGATTTTTACTTCTGTTTATCTCTTTAACTGTCATTCACGTTCTGCACTTTTTTGTTATTCACGCCACTATCCAGACACTTTTCAGCGAGCATGTGTCTAGTCATGCGATAATAAGAAACGAAGAACATAAGCTAAAGCGAGACACTTCAAGCATGAAGCGCGAGTCATTCTAAATTATACTGCTGCGTGAAAAATTTCAAAAAGTTTTCACCGTTTATCACTTTTAGCTTAAACACCTATTCACCCCCCTCTAGGTGTGCACATACATAGAATTACATTTGGTATCAGAGCAAGGCTCTACTAATATTGATCGTTGCATATCGTAGGGGAAGATCCTATGGCACACCTAAACTTTCAAGAAGGTCACTCCACAAGTAGGCCACCGTTGTTGTTCGGACACTACAAAAAAATGGGGCTTCAGTAACAACCAATTTTCGTTGCTAAAGGTGCCAAATTTCGTTGCAAAAGGGTTTTGGCAACGACTTTACTGTCGTTACGTCTTTCGTTGCGCAATGAGCGTTGCTAATTGTTCTGCAACGAACGTTTTTTTTTCGTTGCCAAAAGTACTACATTTTGCAACGAAATTTGACTTTCGTACAGAGACATCGATCCTTTAGCAACAAAATGCATTGTTGCAGAATAATTAAAATTTTGTTGCTAAAAACCCCATTTCGTTGCAAAAGCCTACTAATTGGCAACAAAATGAACTCTTTTTTTGGCAACGACCATGCATTTTCGCCAGAAATTGACCACCATTTTGCAACGACATTTTTCGTTCAGCGATAAATTATGAAAATTGTTGCTAAAGCTTGATTTCGTTATTTAATGTAAACTTTTTAGCAACGATTTTCGTTCTTGATTATATTATTTGGCAACGACATTATCTTTGAATCGAAGAACAAAAATGTTTGTTCTTTGGTTATTTTCAATAAAGAACGAAAGTCGTCGATTAGCAACGACATTATATGTTGTCGTTTCTTTATATGTGCAACGAAAGTTGATATGGTTTGCAACGATAAAAAATGTTGCCTTTTATATTAGTATTAGCAACAATATCATCTCCGTTGTTATTAGGTTAATTTTTCGTTGCCAAATATTATATTTTTAATGCCATTAGCAACGAAAATTTGTTGCTAAATGTATAAAAAATTGTTGCTATATTAAAACTTGTTCAATGCTTTGGTAACGAATTATATTGTTGCCAAATCAAAATTTGACATTTTTTTTGTGTACCTGGCTGGCTCAATGTCCCCATAGCAAAAAATGACAAAAATACAAAAAACTAAAATATTATTAACTTAATAAAAACATCCACTACATAATCATTCATTATCTTTACAATTAACCATCTAAAGCTACCACAGTTCTTCAATCAAAGTATATATCTACATATATAAAGAGAGCACTTCATAATTTCGTCCCTTGTCTCCCGTAAATGTAGCACAAAAATTTGATACCCAGTATTTTAAGACAGGTCATAGAAGCAGTCTTCCTGCACATATTTAAAAATAATAACAAAGTCAGAAAATGAAACAAATATGTCACCGGCCAGAGGCACTTAGTGCCAAAATCAATACACAAAGACAATAGAGTTGCTACGTGGTACTAATGTACATCGTATTGCTCATAAGCAGAAAAAGACAATAGGGTTACTATGTGGTACTAATGTACCCTGTAAATCAGGATACTTGTGTATATAAGCCAATGTAATTGAGAAGAATGAATCAAGAAATCATTATCCCAAAATTAGGCTCTTATTTTCTATAGATTACATGGACCATCTTTATTACAAGGTCATCTGACTTGATACTCCATCCTCAAAAGCATGTCCAGAAATACACCAAGATTTTGTCCTAAAAAAGAAGTCTAAAGTACACAAACTAAATGTGAAATATGACATGCATAATAATTTAACCCAAAGTGCACATATCCCCGTAAGAACATTCCACTCTCAAGTTAATTATACTATTTGTGTGGATCCAAATATTATTGGAACAGTTTTTATTCTCTCCTCTAATTTGCCAACCTTAAATTTGTCAGCCCATTGTACTCTTAGACATCCTATAAATAAAATACTATATACATATAAATTAAAATACATAGAAAGCGTAATTCTTTATTAGACAAGAGGGAGTACAATATAACCAAATGATGAGGAAGCTAAATTGTTCACAACTAATGCTTACTTGTTCAAATCATGACAGAAGATATATAGCTACTAAACAATAAATTTTGTTTTGCAGGCTGCTTTCAAAAAGAGCAAATTATAGGAAGTGGTGGATTCAGGAAGGCTCCCAAAAAGTTTGACTAATAATCATTATTATCAGTCTATTGACTGAATTGAGACGAATACAATTATGTACAATACATAAACATATTTTATTGGTAAGTAACAAGATCTTAAAAGATAAAACACTAGGGGCATTTCAAGAAAAAAATTATACATACATAAAAATGTTTATACTCAGATAGACATTTAGTACATATAAATTAGCACCAAGATTAAAAAAAAAGAGAAAAAAAAAAAGGAGTATCAAGACTGTAATTGCTTTTCCTTTATAGCGAAGAGCATTTCTTCCTCTTTCTTCAAAGATTTCCAAAAGATCAAAAGCACGTAATATGATTTCATGGCGGGATAGTATATATAAAATATGATAATAACCATACGAAATACTCAAACACACGCTAAGTAAAAAAGAATTAAGGATCAACCTTGTAGATATCCAAAGAGATGGTAACAAACCATGCCTGCATCCAGGGGGTGGGGAAGAAGGAATAAAGATTGCAATTTCAGAAGTTTATGGATAACCATGAAAGCTTGAAACTAAAATTATTCAAGAAAAATTACATTTAGGCAAATTATTTCTAATACAATATTAATAAGAATACAAATTTTGAAGAAAGTTATGCACTATCTATAAGCATGTTCATAGTCGTGAAGTGATTGTGTTAAAGATCTTACAATATATAGTAGGCACTAATAAGGTCCTTAAAATAGAAAAAAAATAATATCGGAACTAACCTCTTTTTCTTCCTCTCCATCATCATCCAGTTCATCTTCCTCTCCTGCCTCAACTGGAGTAGATAAAGCGCACCATTTAGTTGAATCAGTTAAGGCGCTTTTTTTCGCTCCTTTATTTCCAAGACTTTGATTCTCATGGCTCTTTGTCACTTAAACCGAGAAATCAGATAAGTAATTCAGATCAAGACTCACCTATAGTTACATGCTTCCAAATCCATTCAACTCAAGTTTCACTATATAAATATACTACACCACCTTCTTAGCCCTCCGATCCACATTAGAATTAGCCCCCCTATTGAAGATGTTTCTAACTCCTCTTCTCGTACAAGCTCCATTTCTCACAAAATGAAATAAATTCCTGAGAGAGTGTGGCCAAATGAATAATATTCAAGATTACACAAGACAAAAGTAACTTTATCAAACGATACGTCGTCAGAAACACATAAACTTAATAAATTCCTAAGCCTAACACTCTGATTTTGAGTTTGGGTAGAAAAGAAAACAGGATAAAGTTATAATAAAGAAGACAAAGAGGGGGAGAGATGGTAACTTTCGTAGTTTTTTAGAGTTGAGAGAAAGTGGACATGGAAGGAATAAAATTTTTAGTGTTTGTTATTTTAAGGGTAGAAGGGGGATAATGAATTTATTTTAAAGAGTTAAGATAGCTTTCCACCCAAATCTTCCCAATTTTGAGTGGAAAATTTTGGGTAGAAAGTTGAAGTTATTTTCCACCAATTTCTCCTCACTTTATCTCCGTAAAAAACCTCACAGACGAGACATTTGGAAGGAAATTTTTTAAAATTCAATCCTTCCTTTCTTATCCACCCTTTTAAAACTCACAAGAACAATGTAAAGGTCAAGTATGCTACATTACAATTGCTTCTTTATGTGCTTCCGCACAAAACAATATTCATCTTTTGACTTTTTTATTTTATTTTATCTTTTGTATATGAATATCACCTTTAGCTTTGCTATCGAAGCTTTAAGAATTTGTAATCATCATCTTGTGCGCTTTTCTCACCAAGTCAAGAAGAAAATATAGCACTGTACTAAAAAACAATGAGTAAATCCCAGTATATATTACAATCTTCATAAAACCAGATCGTGCTGAAATAATTTTCATAAATACCTTAACAACTCAAACCGATATCAATGTGGTAAAATTACATTGCAGCTTGAGAGAGCAAAACAAAAAAAAAGGAAGAAAAAGCAGAACGTCAAAATTATAGGCACACAAAGTAATCATAAAATCAACAAATGGATGTTAAACCACAAATAGAAGCTTGATATGGTGCCGATAAAACCTGACATGTAAAATGAAGAGAGTACACAATCATAATTCATACTAATCTGCTAAAAAATAATTTGAAAGCAATTTGATCAGCTCCTATCACAGCTTTCAAAGAAGTGTTTTAAATTTCAATGTTTATTTACAAAAGTTTTCATTTTTAGATAAGGAAAAATATATATATCTACGAGATGTAAGAGAGTAAAATCTTTTGAAAAGTAGTCCGTGAGCAAAAACACTCATTCAAACAACACTCACACACTCATTATTTCTCTTTGATATTGTTTTCGTTTGCGTTGTTATTTTTCTAACAACACACACTTTTCTCTTGTTATTTGTAATGTAACAAAGTGTTGAATTCTAAGGATGGTCACATCTTGTGATCATAGAATGTCATCGCATGCTTCAGACACAAAAAGAATTACTTAATGTCTAACCTCCAATTTTCTTCTCAACAAGAAGATTTATCCTTTTCCCAATATAATGATATGATTCATATGAATTATCGCTTCGATAGAAGTACCAACCTATCAAGATTTTTTGAACAAATAAAACACAAGGTACGGAAAACAATAGTGGTAATCATACCATAACCTCGATCACACCACCACCACATCCTAAACTACATCCTAATTGTTGCCTAACTATAAGATTTATGACTTATCCTTTCCTCCATAAAATGATATGAATTAGCAAATCGAGATATTAGTACCAAGTACCAACCTATCAAGATTTCAACAAGTAAAACAAAAGGTATTAGAAAACATAGATGGTGATAATACCATAACTTCCATAACACCACCTAACATCCTATTACTACATCCGGATTTCATCAACTATAAGATTGTAGGTTCTTAGCTTGTCATTAGTCCAGCTTTCACCGATTTCTGGAGATTTCTTACTCTGTAGTGTGTATCTTAGAATCACATACTTATTCTCCTATATTGATTTATTAAGTTGAGAAAAGGGAAAACCAATTATATTTACGTTGCATAGCTATAGTACCACAGAAGAAATTTTCCAAATTTAGATGAATAATCAAAACTCAAAAGATAAAAAGGAGCAAACCTTGTTTAAGTAATTAAACTGAGTGATTATACATGAAATGGCAACCATCACAAATACCCATGTTTGGAAGCGTGCTACCTGGCTTGAACCCTCCAATGTGAGTTTTATGGCAATACCTATTGCCTTGACACTCATAACCTGTAAAGCACCAAAAAAATTGCATCAAGCCAACAGAAGCATCATTAATTTGGGTGGGTAAAACAAAAGCCTCATTATATTGCGATTAATATATCATTATGAATAAGAAAGTTACAACTTAGAAGATAAATCGAGAATCTTTACACATTCCTGCTTATTATATTGTCTACCCATTTTGCACATTGTTGTAGGAAAGTGTGAACAATGTATTGGAAATACTAATTATTCATCTAGTAAAATACCAAAGATGCCATACTTCTGACTTATATTAGAAATTTAGATATAGCAGTACAAGAAGTATCTGCTAAAAATAAATATTAAAGTAAAGATATGGAAAAAATTAGTAAGTCCTGCTGCTCTAGCAACCCTTTTTTACCGAATTCAGAACTCAGCCTTGAGAAGAATAAATTGCGAATCAGGTCAGAAAAAAATAGATCTGTAATCAAACCTAATTGCTTCCACGTAAATGAAGAATCAAAAAATAAAATTTAAGCAGATGAAAACGTAATTAACTGAAGCTCGCGGTGACGGTGACTGATAGAGCCGTACTGTTCCATCCGCTGATTGTGCATTCAAAAGGATCAGGGTGATCTCCATAGCCATATTGTATCTGGAAATATCATACACGATACAGTTCATCCGTTATAAATTACAGAAGAAACTTAAATAAATCTAGCAAATTCCTTCAATCAATCCAAATTCAAGTCCAAATCAAAACCATATCTAAATCAAAAATAAAGATTTATTATTAATTAGATATTCTGCAATCACTCAAATTTAAAATCACCTAATACAGAGATCATAATCCTGGTTACCCTACATATATTTGCAGCTCAAATTGAATTACTAGGTGACTTTCATATAGCTCAAAACTATTAATAGATGGTGGAAATAAAGTTCTCAAATACCTTGATTTTGGTATGCAGATTACACAACTTTTCCCCAGAATATTCAAAATATGTAACACAACCACCAAATCATCAAGTGAAGCCCCAAAGCTTCACCAGATTCAGAGGTCAAAATCCCACTTCAAATGAACCCAGAAGCCCAAATTTAGAAAATATTAAGTATAAAGATCCTGACAAGATCAGATTATCTCAGGAAGAAAAAGATTTGAAATTAGGCCAACAATGGCCGATGATATCCTCCAGATCTTCTCCAATTTCGACGGTAGATTATGCCAGAGTTTCCGCCGCACTCGATCAAACCCTCAAAAACCTAAATCGTCAGATCTCCCGCCGTCCGATCTGGTTCGATTCTGCAGACTCTTCCTCCTTCCTGGACGCCGTCGATGAGCATGTCACCGCTATTCCCGACTGGACGCCCATGACAGCCGAAAAGCCACCGCCTCCCTCGACCGCGCCGAGGATTTGCTCCAGCAAGCGATGTTCCGGTTGGAAGATGAGTTTAAATCATTAATGGAACGAGACGGGGAATCGTTAGATATGAATTTAGAACAACCGGATTTGGATTTAGATATGGTTTATCTTATATGGTTTTTGCAGCTAAGCTCTGTTCGTGAGGGCCGAGGGGAGACGGAACTTTTGGAGACTGAGTTGGGCAACTTGGAATAGATATGAATTGATTTAAAAAAGCGCGTGGATTTATCAGTTCCCTACATGTATCCGTCTATTTTCTCTAATAATTCTCTCTGCCAAGTGCTAAACGATTAAATAATATCATAACCACGCTAGTTATAGTATGTTAACCATTAATCCACCCGTCAATTACGTTTATTCTTTATTATGGACCCACATGATTTGTTTCTCCCTTCAATATCGACAGCTTGGATCAGTTGGTGAAGTGTCATGCTGGTGCAATTGGATTATGGTCAATAATGAGTTATGAGTCTATCCTCATAAGTCAGTCCAAAAATAATACTCTATCCGTTTTTTAATATAAATTATTTTAAAATTATACATAATTATTAAAAAAAAATATTATATAATATTAAATATAATATCAATTGTCTATATTATTCTTATATTAAAAAAATATTATTTATTAGGCAAAAAATAATGAGTGAACCAACGTTTTATATATATATATATATATATATATATATATGAGTTCCGATTTTTGGCATCATTGTAAATATTTTTTAAACCTTTTTGTTATAATCGAATAAATGAATCCTATATATATATCAAAAATTACAAAATGGTAATGAGTTTCGCATTATATTTTTTTTATTATAATCTAATAAATGTACTCTCAAAAATTATAAAATGGTCATTATTTTTAATTTCATATGCTAATGCATATATTTTCGATTTTCGATGCCAAAGATTAATCTTGAAGTCCAATGCGAAGCTCATTTACTCTGCTTTTGGCCTTATGCTCTTGTATTGTCTTAAAATCGAGTTTCACCGCTTTTATCATGTTGAGTTCCCTTCTTGACATTTTGTATCGATCCTGGGAATGCCCCAAAGTATATGTATCTCTTTTCTTTTATGTATATTTAAATTTAGCAAAATATAAATTAAATAATATGGAACAACTTATAAGTACAATTTATAAATTTATAAATAATTTATTAGATAAATTTTAAATGTGACATATTTTAATGATGATGATTTATAATAATAATTTGATTAATTTTAAGTGATATCATTATAATATATCACTTTAATTGAATAAGAATATGAAAAAAGGGACACCATATATGCATTTGATTTGCGAATTTGAGAAGTTATTGTAAGTTTATGAATTTGATAAGCTATTACAAATGAATCTATGATGCACAAAATGAATTTTAGTATTTTGATATGTTATACAACTATGATAAAATTTTAGTATTTGAGTAAAATTTTAGTATTTTAGTATTTGAATTTTAGTATTTTGATTAAATGATGTAAATATGTTATGATGTAAATGATGTAAATATATAAATATGATAATATGTTATGTTATGATGTAAATATGTTATGATTTTAGTATTTTAATGATGTAATTTGAATTTTTGTTATTTTGATTAATTAACAAAATAATTTGAATTATAGTATTTTAGTATTTTTTTGATTTTAGTATTTTTTAATTTAATTTTTTAGTATTTTTGTATTTTTTTTAATTAGTATTTTTTTAATTAGTATTTTTATTATTTGATGTAAATATGTAATTAGTATTTTAGTGTTGGGTAAGTGACTTTTAGTATTTTGATATGTTATACAACTATATATAAAATTTTAGTATTTTGATATGTTATACAACTATGGTAAAATTTTAGTATTCTAGTAAAATTTTAGTATTTTAGTATTTGAATTTTAGTATTTTGATTAAATGATGTAAATATGTTATGATGTAAATGATGTAAATATGATAATATGTTATATATGTTATATGTTATGTAAATATGTTATGATTTTAGTATTTTAATGATGTAATTTGAATTTTTATTCTTTTGATTAATTAACAAAATAATTTGAATTTTAGTATTTTTTTTTTTAATATTTTTTAATTTGATTTTTTAGTATTTTTTAATTAGTATTTTTAGTATTTGATGTAAATATGTAATTAGTATTTTAGTGTGGGGTATGTGACTTTTAGTATTTTGATATGTTATACAACAATGGTAAAATTTTAGTATTTTGATATGGTATACAAACTATGGTAAAATTTTAGTATTTGAGTAAAATTTTAGTATTTTAGTATTTGTATTTTAGTATTTTGATTAAATGATATAAATATGTTATGATGTAAATATGATTTTAGTATTTTAATGATGTAATTTGAATTTTTGTTCTTTTGATTAATTAACAAAATAATTTGAATTTTAGTATTTTAGTATTTTTTGAATTTTATTATTTTTTAATTTAATTTTTTTAGTATTTTAGTATTTTTTTTAATTAGTATTTTTAGTATTTGATGTAAATAGGTAAGTAGTATTTTTAGTATTTTAGTGTCGGGTAACTAACTTTATAATAAAAAATCTTTACAGCTTAGTTGGTTTGAGCATTTGTTTAAGAAGAGTCGGAGGTCTAGAGTTCAATTCTCAAGGAGAGCATTGTTTTATTTTATTTTTTAAAAAGCCCACGGGTCGGGCCAGACTTTTTTATTAGGGTCCTTTACATAAGTATACAACATTTAGAAAGTAATTACACTATTAGTGCACTCATAAAAAATTTACATAATTAATACACTTTCTATATTTATTTACAATATTAGTGCAATTAGGATTCCTTAATTTAGGGAATTAGTATAGGATTCAATTCATAATAATAAGGAAACCTAAAATTAAGGAGAAATAACTACCATAATTAATAATTCAAATTCAAATATCTTAGATCTAACAAACAAAACAAATTCAAAAATAATAATTAAAATTCAAATATTCAAAGTTTGGCAATGTCATCTTCCTCCTCCCTTTCGCCGGTCATCTTCCTCCCCCCTTCGCCGCCGCTTCAACACCATGGACGCCGGCCACAGCTGCCATTATGACGAAGGTTGATTTAGTCCAAAAATTAAAAGAAGAAAAAGATAAATTTTAGTGCAGTTGGTATCAAAATATTTATACAAAGGTAACCATTTTAGTTTTTGTGGGTAACCAATAGAATTTTCAGTGCAGTTGATAACCAAAACTTTCAAAGGTAACAATTTTAGTTTTTGTTGATTACATTTGTATTAAGGTTTGCTACCAATCAAGATTATGAAAAAAAAATCTATAATAGATTTTTATAATTAATTAGTAACCTAATAAAAGCTGAATTGGTTACCTTTGTATTAAGGTTTGTTTACTAATCGCATTATAAAAAAAATCTACAATAATTTTTTAATTAATTGGTAACCCAATAAAAGCTGAATTGGTAACATTTGTATAAAGTGTTAACTACCAATCAAGCCTTATTAAATAAAAAAAAAATCTATAATAGATTTTTTAAAATAAATTAGAAACCTAATAACACTGAATTGGTTACCTTGGTATGAATGTTTGGCTACCAACTGTACTATGAAAAAATCGCAGGTGTAGATGTGGAGGATGACGTTAATGGTGTGGACCGGGCACGACCTCATCAAGATCAATGGAGTCCCCATCGAGGTAATTTGAAATCCTCCGCTACAAGGCCTTCAAACCTATCCTGCTATTGGGCCGCCACACACCTCCTAGATCACTCTACTTTCAAGTTTCAAGTTTTTGCCGGCGTGGACATGAGAATCCGAGTCAAAGGCGACGTGGACATGATAAATGGATTACTCCACTTTCAAGTTTCAATATGCAAAATGATACTGACAAAACTAATACTCCCTAAATGAATTATTACTTCATATATACGCCACTTTGATTTTATTTTAATATGTAGAGATATTAATTACTTAATTTAATAAATAAATCAATACTAATCCCCTAAATGAAGGAATCCTAATTGCATACTAATTCTCTAAATTAAGGAATCCTAATTGCACTAATATTGTAAATAAAACTTTAAATGCATTAATTGTGTAAATATTTTATGAAAGTGCACTATTGTTGTAATTATTTTAAAAAATGTAATAGAATATGTAATTGATCCTTTTATTATTAGTACTATTATAATTATTGTAATAATTATTATTATAATTATAATAATAATAATAATTAATAATAATAATAGTAATAGGAATAATAATAGTAATTATAATAATGATTAATAATAACAAGAATAATAGTAGTAGTAGTAGTTATAATAATAGTAATATTAATAGTAATAATAATTATAATTAATACTAACAATTATAATTATTATTATAATTATAATAATAATTATAATAATTATAATAATAATAATAATAATTATTATTATTATTGATATTATTATAGTAATAATAATAACAACAATAATAACAATAATAACAATAAAAATAGTAACAATAATAATTATTATAATAATAGTAACAATAATAATAAAAAATAATAATAACAACAACAACAATAATAATAATAATAATAGAAATTATAATAATAGTAATAATTATAATTATTATAATAATAAAAATAATAATTATAAGATTAGTAATAATTATTCTAATAATAATAATAAAATTAATAGTAATAATAATAATAGTAAATATAATAATAATTATAAGAATAGTAATAGTAATAGTAATAATAATAAAAATATAGCACATGAAGCATGAAATTTTTTTTTAATAATGACTTATAAGTAAAAAAAGTTAATTTAAGTTATCATCAAACACTAATAATAACAAATGACTTATAACTTAGTTTAACCAACTTATAAGTCATTGCCAAACACCCTCTAATACAAGATATAAAGAGAAATTAATATTTGATTATAAAAAAAATTACAAGTCAAGAAAAAAGAGAATTTGAAAAATGGGAGTTAAAAAAAACTTACACACCATTGGTCCAACTTTATTTTTATTGTTATTGTTATTATTATTATTTTTATTATTATTGTTATTAGTACTATTATTATTATTATTATTATTATTATTGCTATTATTATTATTATTATTATTATTATTATTATTATTATTATTATTATTATTATTATTATTATTATTATTATTATTAGTAGTATATAACTTCTTGAGATTATATTAATGGTATGTAGTGAAGGAGAAGAAAGGAATATATAGGGGAAATCTTATGTTTTGATATAAATAATTATCCTTGCAAGATATTAACAGATAACTTGTGTTGCTCCAGCGGTAAAATGACCAAAGTTCCAAATGATAGGTCACATGTTCGAATATGTTTTGCATTTGGATATAATTTTTAAATACTAAATATGAATATTTTTTTACAATTCTCCGAATACAGAATATGGTCTTACAAAAACATGTTTATTGGGATTATCTTAATTTAAGGCAATATTTTAATAGTCGTTGCAAAAGTTGTATAAGATATCTGTGAAAAAAAAATTGTTGCTAATGAATGTGGTCCATATTAGGCAACGAAATATAGCAACAAAATTTTTTTCGTTGCCCACGATGAAGAGAAATCAAATGGTTAGAAATTTTGCAACGAATTTCTAACGAATTTTATTTTTAAATTTTGCAATGACTTATGAATTTCGTTGCAAAAAGTGAAAGCCTGACACAATCTGCAACGAAGGACAAGTTTCGTTGCTAAACATACACTTTTAGCAACGACTTATAAAGCTGTTGCTTGAAAAATCGTTGCTAAAGCCCCATTTTTAGCAACAAAAAAACTTTCGTTGCCCACGATAACGGAAAATCAAGTGGCCAAAAATTTTGCAACGAATTTCTAACAAAAATTTTCCCGCCAATGAATTAGCAACAAAATTTTACAACGACTTATGAGTTTTGTTGCAAAAAGTGAAAGCCTGACACAATTTGCAACGAAGGACAAATTTCGTTGCTAAACATATACTTTTAGCAATGACTTATAAAGTCGTTGCCCGAAAAATCGTTGCTAAAAGCCCATTTTTTTGTAGTGGGAAGTGAAAACTTCAACTTTTGGAAGTTCAGAATGAAGATTTTTCTTAAAAGAGACCCATGAGAATGGTGGGTTGTTGAAAATGGACCTATCATTCTTAGACATGATGATGGCAAACCAAAGGCTCTCATGGAGATGGATGCAAACGAAAGCTATATATTTTCCTACAACTCAAGAGCCATGAACACCTTGCTAAGCGGAATAGTCCAAGCTGAAATTGGTAAAGTATCATTGTGCAACACAGCAAAAGAAATGTGAGATACAATCTTAATGAGCCACGATGGAACTACTAAGGTGAAGGAAGTCAAGCTAAGTATGTTGATGCAAGAATATGAACTCTTCAAATTAGAAAAAAGATGAAACAATTAATGAAGCTCAAGGGAGATTTCTTACTCTAATGAACTCTCTAAGTATGCTGGGATGGAAAATTGATCAGAGGGAAATTAATAGAAAGATGCTAAGAGTCATGCCCAAACGGTTTGCTCCGAAAGTCACAACTCTCCAAGACTCACCAACAATTAGTACCATGGAAACTCTTACCTTGTTTGGAGAGCTTGACGAATTTGAAAATCAACTCAAGAGGTATGATGAAGAGGATGAAGCATTAATAAAGAAAACATTGGCACTTCAAATCGAGAGCAACGATGAAAGTGATCACGAAGATTTTGATGAAGAAATTGAAATGCTCTCAAGAAAACTCGAGAGACTACTTCAAAGAAAGAAACAAAGAAAAAATCAAAAATGTAGCTCAACTCAAGTGAGTAAGTCTAAAACGGAACAAGAAGAAGAAACTGTCCAACTCTGTTTCATGGGACTAGAAGATGATGATCAACTTGAGGTAACAAATTTTCATTAAACTTTTGAAATATCTATGCCTGATTATATTGCTTTACAAAATAAAAATCAACAGCTCAAAAAGAAAACTGCATATTTTAAGAATTGTGTAAATGAACTAATGAATGAAGTTAAGTCGCTTATTAAAAAGAGAAAAGAAAATGAATATCTTAAAAATGAAAATGAAGTGTTAAAAGAAAATTTGAAAATGAGAGATGCATGCATAGATGCTTTTAATGATGGAAAAATGATGAATGTTCAACATGATGATAATATAACAAATGCAGAAATAACATCTTTAAAAAATGATCTTGCTAAATTTGTGCAAGGAGAAGAGAACCTAAATGTTATGTTAGGGGCACAAAGGTCTAGTCTTGATAAACAAGGAATTGGGTATAATCCTACTAATAATAATATTAGAATGATTAATAGTAAATCAAGGCATAAACCACTTTATTGTTCACCATTTATTACTTGTAAAAAATGTGGTTTTAAAGGTCATTTTGATTCTAATTGCAATAAAATTAGAATAAAACAAATTTGGGTAAAGAAAAGTGATTTATATGCTACTAACCCAAAAGGACCCAAGAAGATTTGGGTACCAAAAAGATAGAGACTATTTGTTTGTAGGTGTCTCAAGATCAAAAAGGAGATGAATGATTCTTTACTTTGAGAGAGTAAGTCACCTATAAATTATTTGGCGGAATCTGTAAGTACCTCATGTTGTTTTTTAAATAGAGTTTTAATTAGATATATTATTATAAAAACTATATGGATTTCGTATTACAAGGATTCATAACATCATTTATTATGTCAAATGCTCCATATTTAATACACATGATAATCTTGATAAAAGGTTGAGGAATATGTTCATATTGTATTTGATAAATTTAACTGTGACTTGTCAAAAGAAGAAAATGAAGTTTCTACAGGAAAAGATATTCTGATTAGTGGAAAATAGACAGCTCAATCCGGACAGCCTGAGACGTCTACATCAGAAGGAAAAACAGATGATCTAGGAAAACATGCAGACACCTAAATCCAGATAGCTCAACTTGTCTGTTTTTTAATGCAAATCAGATGAATATTTTGATGCAAAATCTGATATTCCAGAAAGTGAATCAAATGAACAAATGACCAATGGTAGTCTTCCAAGAACAACCAGAATAGTGAAAAATTATCCTCCTAACCTGAGCTTTAAAGACCTCAACATTGGGATGATCAAAAGAAGTGCTATTGAAGAGATTTTTTATTCTAAAATTACAAAATCCAAATCTACATTAAGGAGCACAACTATCAAGCTTTCTACAGGTTACAAAATGTTGTTATATAGGTAACAAATCACAAAGGTATGATCGTATTGTCTACTTACTATATGTGATTTTGTTATAAACTTGCTCCAATGATATTCTTTATCTTTGCACTTATTCTTCTAATATTGGCAAATGGGGAGAGATAACTATTTAGCTAAATTGATATAAATTACTTTTTGTTGATGACAAAGGGGGAGAGATACTTGTGTTTAATGATTAATATGTGGTTTCTTTTTGATAATGACAAAGAGGGAGATATATATATATATATATATATATATATATATATAGTACTGAGATACTATATTGTGTTTGTATTTGCAAATGATGGTAATTTAGAATTTGTTGAGTCATATACTTAGGGGGAGCCATATACTTAGGGGGAGCATATTAATTAAATGGCATTATGTATTGTCATCATCAAAAAAGGGGAGAATGTTGGTTATATATTTTATGATTTTAATGATGACAATATTATTGGGTTTATGAATTTGATTTAAATTGTTTGGGCTGATTTAAATTTATTATATGTTGATTTCTTGTTGGCCCAAGATTGGAATTATGGTCCATTAGTATATTCTTTCTATATTTAAGTTTGCATGTTGCATATTCTTAATGAAAAAGATCTTTAATATAATTTAGTAATGATATGCAATTCAATTTGAAAAGGAAACTAAATAAGGTACCTGTTATCTAGTGATTGGCTAGTAACAAACTTTATCAAATATCTCCTTGTTCCTTTATTTAAGGTGTTTTAGTTTGACTTGAAAACATATCCTTGATTTACCAAATCTGTTGGACTCTTTAATTGTTAATATCATGGGATATACCAACTTTGATATGAGTTTCCTATTCTATCTCATGTTCATAACCGTTGGTCAATATTGTAGCTTTAATTATGGGATTTAAATTATCTAATTTCTTGTTAACAAATATAGTCGCTGGCCTTCATGTTATATAAAGCTTCATCATGCTCGGCTATGAAGAAGCCCAACAATTGGAAAGCAGCAACTCATTCTTCTTAATTCTTATAGCTTTCTAATAGTCTTTCTAGCAATCAATGTCTTGTTATTCTTAGGCTAGAAAGTTGATATTCCATTGGAATCACCATCATTGTAATCTGAAAAACAAACAACTGTTAGCTTTGGTGGTCTAGAGTTTCTAGAGTTTTGTGGGTCTGTTCAAAGGAAGCTTCAAAGGTCTCAGAGGTGAGAACAGGTCCAGAGGTGTACAAGTTGTAGTGGTGCAAAGGGGGCATTGGTGTCCAACATCAGAATTGAAGCTTCTTTGTAACAGGGAGTTCTTTTTATTGTATTTAATTGAATATTAAGTTTAATAAAAAGAGTCTCCAATCCTAGTTGGGATTGGACGTGGATTAGGCCACTAGATTAGAGGATAGAGGCTGAACCACGTAAAAATCTTGGTGTGATTTTTACTTCTGTTTATCTCTTTAACTGTCATTCACGTTCTGCACTTTTTGTTATTCACGCCACTATCCAGACACTAAAGAAGACAGGTCTAGTTGTCTAATAATAAGAAATGAAGAACATAAGCTAAAACAGACACTAAAGCAGACAGGCGTAGCTGTCTGAATTATACCTGTTGCAGAAAATTTCAAAACGTTTTCACCGTTTATCACTTTTAGCTTAAACACCTATTCACCCCCTTCTAGGTGTGCACATACATAGAATTACACTGGTCACAGGTGATTCTGTACTAGTTTCACGGCCATGAATCATCTCGATTGTTTTAGTTCAACAAAACTCTATCTGGGTCATCGAATCCGAGCTTGACTCGTTGCAGGTAGAGACCATCTAAGTTTAAAGACAAAGTAAAAGGAAGAGGAAAGAGAATGAAAAGAAGTGAGAAAAGAATTAACAACATTGTTGCTTAAAATTACTGACCAACAACCATAAAATTTGAAAGGAAAAAATTGGGGGTGGATTGAAAATGAAGGGATTTGGAGAGAAGGGAGAGTTGGGAATTAATCGGGAGCGAGGAAGAAGGAATGAGGGGTTGAACTTGAATTTGAGTTATGATTTTGTGATGGCCAAAATCCATCACAATGGTCTTCTTGTATACGCCCATCATGAAAAATTTTACGTGATGATTTTGGCAATTACGCAAACGTTTAGTGCTTTTGTGATGATTAATACAATCACATTAAAAAGTATTCTAATGTGATTGTCAAAGTCATCACAAAAAACAAGACTTTAGGGATCAAATGTAAGGACGTGAATCTCTATTTAAGTATAATTTATTTCACCGTATTAATTGTATCTATATTAATTGTATTAAATGATACTTATAGGATTCGAACACTCTCTCATTTGTAAACTAAATAACGAGTATTACCACTACACCAAAGTCCAGATCATGATTATAATTTTAAAACAAAATATAAAAGGAAACATATGTGAGTTGACTTACTAAACAAAATTATTTCCACATAAGATTTGGTGATTGCAATGGCAGTCACAAATACTCTATAAGGATGATAAAATTAGTCATCACTAAGAGCCATCATATATTTTATTGTTTTGTGATGGCTTGTAAATTCCATCACAAAATACCTTCTTTTTTTAATTGCAAATAAAAGTCGTCACAAAAATCTATCTTTTTTAATGATTGTCACAACCATCATAAAATATTGTTTTGATTATTTCTTACATTAAAATATTAGTGATAACTTAAATGCGATCACGAAAAAGGGTATATCTATAAGTGATGACTTAGTGCGTCACAAAAAGAAAATTTATTTTGCGTAAAAAATTATTGGTGTGATTGACATGACCATCACGATTATAATATATCGATGGCAAGATTAGTCATCATTAAGAGCCATCATATCATATGTACTATTATTTTGTGATTGCTTAAAAAGTCCATCATAAATTACTATCTTTTGTGATTATTTTTAAAAACTGTCACAAAATTCCATCACGTATTCTTGTTTTTCTAGTAGTGACATTAACGGTGGGATTTAATTTTTGTGTTGGGAATGGGGAAGTGGAGTTTGATGGTACGAAAGGTGACTGAAGAAAGAGAGGAGAAGAAGAACTGGAAAGGAATGAGACACGCATTAGAGTGTTGCGATCGAAAAATATGGGGTTTTGAAGGCAAAGACTGGTTATGGGAGGCTTTTTCTTGCAGAAGGATGGTAAAGTAATTGCGAAGAGGAAGATGGGGAAGAAGATGAAAAAGAAAAAAAGTTTTTAAATAAAGTTGGGTATTTGAATATGATGAGTATTATATATATATATATGATTAATATCAAATTATTTTTAAGTTGATTTTGTATGGTCAAATGTATAAATATACGGTCAAACCGTACTTATACTTCCTCAACCGGAACACATGACAGTTCCGAGCACTTTAATTTTTGACCAAAACTTACAAAACGGTCAGTTATGGTTAATTAACAGTTATTTGGACATCGAGAAGAAAGCGTTTAAATGTCAGGGTATGAATGATAAAATAGTGTATACTTCGGAGTTCGATATGCAATTAATTCAAGAATTAATGACATATTTTTGACCTAGTGTCATATAGTGAAGTAGAAAAATTATTTATAACCACTTAACAAGTATATATAAAGACATATTAAGTATTTTTTCTAAACTTTTCTTTAATTTTTTTTCTCCCCCAAATTATGTACAGTTTGCCATAAATTTTTATGAAGTCAGCAGGAGTACCAAAATTATTCTCTAATTTAACCCTTCGCCCCAATTTTGTTTGTATTATTTATTTTACAAACAAACAATATCATATCGAATCATATTCATCAAGTCTACTCAGTGGCGGATCCACCTTAGGGCAAAGGGGTCAATTGTGTTCCTTATGTGGCTCTTTCATGGTTTCTTTTAAGGTTCCCCTCCATCTGGGCCTCGGGCCACCAGTCCACCATCTGACTAAAGGCCCAAGGTCGTTTGATGCCTTGTCCACCAGATATTAAATGATTGAGGGCGTAAGGTTGGGCCTGTCTGTGACGCCCCCAAAATAGGTATACATCACCTATTCTGAGTTGTCAATACATGGTACAGAAACAACTACAACTTTATTATTACAATCAGAAAACTATGAGTTTGAATACAAATATTATCTTCTGACAATATCTATACTCAAATAAATTCTCATCACATTTATTGATACATTATTTTACAAAAATGGTGAGGACTACTAAATAATTCTTTTCTAAAACCTTCATTCCATACTCCCAACTCGTACTCGCTATATTCTCGCCTCCCTAAAAAAAAAAAATGGAATAAAAGGAAAAGGGTGAGCTCAACTAGCCCAAAGAAAGAATATTATGACTAAGATAATATACAACAAATTACCGTTAGTCTTCAACAGGAAAAATCTAATAGAATACAATAGACAACAAATTTTAAATCAATATTCGCAATGAAAATAATAATTCATTAGAAGAGTTAAGTAGAGAATGCAAACTACTATCTTTTATATATGAATTTAAAAGTTCACCGCCTATCTTTTATCCCCGTAACATCAATCAATATATATCTCGAATCAAATATTCATCTTTGCACCTGTGCCAAAGATATTCATCACCGATAATGTTCATCTAAACACTGCTCATCTTTTGACTACGGCCAAAGATATTCATCAGAAATCATTCATCTTTGCACTACATGTAAGACCCCGAAATTTTTAAATAAAAAGGAATTTTCTTTATTTATTATTTTGAAATAGTAAGGGTTGATTTGATTAATGTGGATAGTTAAGGGTTAAATACGCAAATATTTCAAAATAAGCAAGTGGTTATAAAATATTCATTATCGCTTGGGAATATTCGTTTGGTCGTGGAATATTCGTGATCGCTTGGGAATATTCGCATGACGGGCATGCCCATGTGTGGGCCCCATAACTAGAAAGCGATTGGATGAAAGAAAACGACAAATATAAGTTGTTTTTAAATAACTACGTGAAGTTGTTACCATTAATACTTTCATTGAATACCCTATGTTTAAAACACACTAATACGCGTTGTTGAACAAGAAGACACCAGTATTGCACCAATTATTGATTCTTACGTGAAGAAGGCACTACTCAATAATGGTTACAGAAATACTTTGCTCAAAGATTTTATCGAGTTAATAATTGTCAAGGCTGATATTTTATATTCATCATTGTTTCAATAATTGTCATTACACAAGATTTTTCATTATCGAAGCAATAATTCATATTATCTCAATAATATTATTAGATAACATTATTGGAAATGTCTAGAAAGTTCTCATTTAAGGAGAGGTTTGGTCACCTAATCATGGCCGCCAAGAAGAAGAAATTCTTATCGAAAGCCCTCTTCCTTGAACCGCCTCATTGTCAATATTGTGATTCTCAGTAATATTATTTGTGAATAATTAATTATTAATTTATATGATGAGAAAAATATTGATTTTATGTGGATATAGATGGAGAAAATTTTAAAATGACAATTGTTGAAAATTAATATTTTATCTTTTTCTCGATAAAATAATTCATTTAAATATATTATTTTAATAATATATTAACTATGATATTTTTACAACGAATGTGGATATATATGAGTATACGAGGAGGAAGAGTATTTTTGTTGCAATAAATGTTTAAAACATGTTAAACATGCTCTGCGGACCCCATTTATCGAATCGAAATTTGATTATAAATTGTAAAATCGCCTCCGCTTGTGGATTTCTTCAATTTCTATTTGGAATTTGGAAAAACTTTCTTCTGTAAAGTTGTAGAGAATTGAATTTCCTATAAAAACTCATGCGAGATTCGAATTTTCTGATGAAAGGGCTATTTATTATGAATTATTGAAGTTCAAGTTCAAATAATTGATTTTTGTAAGTTTTAATTATTTATTTTATGAAAACGTTTTTATCATTTCTTTCTAGAAGGTTGGCATGTGGAAATGTTGGGATCTGATTTCCAAAGAGGCGAGGGAAATTTATTAATAATAATATATTTTATTAAATTTTCGCTTTGTGTGTTAAAGCATTTTCCTATAAATAGGTGCTTAGGTTAGAATTGAAAATCACACCGTAAATTGAAGTTTTCTCTCTCTATATTATCGAAATGTATTCTTGTGAGTATTTTGAGTATACTTTGAGTATTGCTATACTGGTGCAAGTCCAAGTCATAGTCTATATCCTGTTTTTAATTGTAAGATCTTGATCTTTCGAGGTAAGTGATATTTTTTTTTTTTCAGTAATGATATTATTTCTTCAATATCATTATGTCAAATGTTGATCCAAGTTTTTATCAAATTTGGAACTTTTTCATGTCTGGGTTACTATTCATGGGTTACTATTCATGAGTTACTATTCACGAGTTACTATTCATGAAGTTACTATTCACGAGTTACTATTCACGAGTACTATTCATGAAGCGTGAGGATGTTTTTTGTGGAATTTCTATCTTTTGGTGTCTGAGTTACTATTCACGATATCGGCACTATTCACGATACTGACACTATTCACGATACTGGTCTTATTCAATTTAAAAATAAAATTTCTTCTTTTCGTCTAAAACATCTATTCGGATACTAACTCGATTGTATCCATGTTTTGATCATTCTTGAATTTTACACCACTATGATTATTTTTGAGGTATTTTTGACGTGATAAAACCAAGTACTAATCCTTAATCCTTAATCCTTGTCATTTTGTTTCAATCGATTCGCTTTTAAAAAAAATATTTTTCATCATCCTCGGTCTTAAATGATGATATTATGGAATATCTTTGGCCTCAGAAAGTACGAAGATGAATGATTTCTTAAGAATATCTTTGGCACCAGAGTGCAAAGATGAATGATTTCAAGAATATCTTCGGCCCAGTAGTGCAAAGATGAACAGTGTTTAAATGAATACTGACCAATCGATGAATATCTTTGGCCCAGAGTGGTAAAAAGATGAATATTTGATTCCGTATGTATGTCGATTGATGTTACAGGATAAAAGATAGACGATGAACTTTTAAATTCATACATAGAAGATAGTAGTTTGCATTCTCTACTTAACTCTTCTAATGAATTATTATTTCATTGCGAATATTGATTTAAAATTTGTTGTCATCATTCTATTATATTATATTTTTCCTCGTCAAGACTAACGATAATTTGTCAGATATTATCTTAGTCATAATATTCTTTATCGAGCTAATTGAGCTCACCCTTTTCCTTTTTGTTCCATTTTTCTCGTGAGGCGAAATATAATGAAGACGAGTGCCTGGGGTATGGAATGAAGGTTTTAGAAAGGATTGTTTAGTAGTCCTCACCATTTTGTAAAATAATGTATCAATAAATGTGATGAGGATTTATTTGAGTATAGATATTGTCAGAAGATAATATTTGTATTCAAACTCACAGCTTTAATGTTGTAATAATAAAGTTGTAGTTGTTTCATGCACTCATGTATTGACAACTCGGAATAGTGTGATGTATACCTATTTTGGGGGCGCCACAATTGGTATCGTAGCTTAGGGATATGATCTCCATGAGATCTGGAATAGTAACTAGAGGGAGAGACGAGTAAATCCTTCGCTAAAGGTGTCCTACCTAAGCTTATTTGTTAGTTGGGTCAAGATATAGGATATTATGTGATATATTGATTTTCTTAATTAACCCTTGTTTACGACGATTTGAGAATGTCGAACGAGAATATTAACAATGGAAATGAGACCGTGGAGATGCCTGTATTCTCACCAACGAGGAGAACGTGCAACAGATCGGCAATGTTCCTCCCGCGAACAACACCATCGAAAGAGATGATGAACGAGGGGTGTTTAGAAGTTTTTGCGCTTCACGCAAAAATCGACGAGGAAACTCGTGTTCAAAATACAGAGAAATGATAGCAATTCACGGTTGTCACAAATGCAAGCAATTCGAGCTTCAAAGAGTCAGACCACCAGAATTTAAGGGAAAGCCAGATCCGATCACGGCGGAAACACGGGTCAAACAAATTACCAAGATATTTGATGTCTCGGATGCACGGAGGAATGTATGTTCCATTCGCCACCTTTATGTTCCGTGGTGAGGCAGACTTACTTCATGACGCCCCTAAAATTAGGTATACGCCACCCATCTCGGGTCGCCACTTACATGGTACATAAATTCAAATACAACTTACTAATATAACTGCCGTGGTAATAATATTTACATAAACCGTGAGTTTGAATACAAATATTATCTACTAGATATTATACAAACTCAAAAGGAGTCCTCATTACAACTATTATCACACTATTTCACGTATCAGAGGACTACTAATGCTATCCTCTCGACCATTACTACCCGCTCCCCGACTCGCCCCAAATTTATATGTTCTCATTTCCTCAAGAGAATAAGTGAAAGAAAGGGTGAGCTCAACTAGCCCAAAGAAGAAATATTATGACTAAGATAATGCGTAATAAATTATCATTAGCCTTCAACAAAGTTAAACCGATAAAATACAATGTATAAACCAGCTTTAACTGCAATGAATATGCAATCCATTAAAAAATCAAGTAGAGAATAAAGTCTACTATCTTTTAGGTTTTAAAAGGTTTTCATCAATTTTTATCACGAGACTCAACTTTAATAAATAAACCACCACATCTAATCATCCCCGCATTACGATCAAGGATTTTCATCAAATTATCAATGGTCACGACTATACCGAATCACCCCGGTCATAATCATACCAAAACTATCCATCATCGCATTATGTGCCACCGAGGACTTTAGTCACATCATTTATATCAAGTCATGATTATACCGAATGATCCCCGGTCATAATCATACTAAGTTCATCTACGCACGTAAGCCAAAGATAACATAATATAACATGAGGATGATGACAATGACATAATAATTCAATAAAACAAGTTCAAGAATTATTTAATCCATGAATTATTAACGTCCAAATTGTCAACACGATATCGCTTTCGTGAGAGTAAAATTCAAGAATGATCGTAAGAATATTTCCATGAAAAGATATCGATGAAACGCAAATATCAAGGATATTCTACTAATTTCATGGAGTATAAAGTCAAAGTTTTAACCAACCTGGGTATAATAAAGAATGGAATAACAAAAGAAATCACCATGCATGCGACTTGCAGATGATGTGTTATTCCAACATAATAATAATAATCTAACCAGTCGTGAAATTCACACAATCGCCAGTGATGTTCCAATGTAATAATAAAGATGGAACCGCATCCGTAAAAACACACGATAGGATATTCCAATGAATGATAAAGATTTTAACCAGTCCTGTAAAACACACGCATGTGATGTTCCAATGTAATAATAAAAAGCGGAACCAGTCCTGCAAAACACACGCATGTGATGTTCCAATGTAATAATAGAAGAATGTCACCAAGTATAGGGTAAATCACAGATACAAAAGTTATTCCAATGTAATAATAAGCAATGGAATAACATAAGGATTTCACCAAGTATAGGTACGCCACAGACACAAGTTATGTATAGGTATGCCACTTTTAAAGTTATTCCAACAGTAATGATAATGAATGGAATAATGTGTTCTCTTCAAGAAGAAAGAATAACACCCCTTACCGTAAAAGAACCTAATATAGAAGTAGTGAAGTAGCGTAATACTCTTCTTCTTTTCTATAACTTTCTCTATAGCTTCTTCTCTCTATAATTTCTCTCTCTGTAGTTTCAATGAATTCGTAAGAAAATAATGAAGGAATGAGCTTCTATTTATAGGAAAATGGAATGCATAAGAATTCAATCCATGAACTATCCGTATTGATTTACTTTTAATCTGACTATTCATATTTAAAGAAAAATCTTTTAAATAAAATATAATATATTCTATTTATATAAAAACATTTTACTATGCAAATACTATGCAAAACACTATGCAACACTATGCATAATAAAATATAATATATTCTATTTATGTAATAACTTTAATAAAGTATTCTATTTTATATAAAGATGTTTCGCTTTTATTACGTTAATAATAATAAATAAAACAAAAACGCTATCATTATCGCTATAATAATTCATATTATTAATCGACAATAATGGAATCAAACCGAGTGACTTCTCACATAAGCATCAATAATCAATACCGTGCTGCTACTACGCAACCACACGACATCGCATTTTTTACTACCAAGTAGTTCAACAAGATCAACCAGAAAACTTCCGCCGTTATTTCAATAAAATATTTTTGTCGCTTTCAATCCGATAATAATTTCATGGGTCCACCAATGATTGAGTCCATTGCATTTAATATTCCTCGCTAAACCGAATATTCCCCACCAATCGAATATAATATAACCACTTGCATACTTTGCAAAATTTATAAATACTACCCACAACTATAATATTATCTCAAATTCACACCATAATATTAAAAAATTATTTTGACAAAATTTAAATCTTTATTAATAAAATCTGGGTCTCACACTACCGGTGGAGTTCAGTGAAGCGACTCCATCCAAATTTCACTCAAGATGTCTTGGGAGACGCTTTGAAGCTATTTAATGATAAATACTTTCCCGAAAGTGTTCGCTCATATGAAGGAAGTGGAGTTCATCGATTGAACAAAACAACACGACGCGGTTGTCTCAATACGAGGCAAAGTTTGCGGAGTTATCCAGTGCTCGAACCTCATTTGGTGGAGAATGAGGAACGATGACGCGGATGTTTCTTAGAGGTTTGAAACCCAGAGATACGCCAAGATCTCATTTCTCATAAATTTTCTTTTATTCAGATGTTGTAAATGTGGCTCAATTATTAGAGCGAGATAACTAGTACGGCCAACTAAGGGACCACAACCGTGGATCGTATCGTAGATAGCGAACAATGTAATAATGATAACCAAATGAGAAAAAATGAGACGACAAATATGGTAACCACTCTGTGGTAATCATGGCCATGAAAATAGAAGAAGCGAGTCGGAGGAGATTTTAATAAGAGGAGATTTAACAATGACCATGTGAAGACGATAAAGGTTTAAGAAGAATCGGTTCTAAGGGAGAAGAACCACCACCCATTATATGCTACAAATGCGAAAAGAGGGACATATCACCAAACCGCCCACAATTCAAGGTATGCTATAATTGTGGAAAGGAAGGACATATCGCTTTCGAGATCAGACAAGAGTAAAAACCTAGTTCAATGGGGACGGTGACTCAAAAGATCATCCAGTAAAAGTCAAAGTCAACGATTCCGGAAGAGCGTTTGTTGTGGATCGGTCAAAATGCGAGAACCCAAACGAGGTGATCACGGTAAGCTATTTATAAATTCTCAAGTTTATACCTTACTTGATACCTGCATACTACCATTCATTTATCTCTCCGCATGTGCTCAACGCTTAAACTTGACTCGAGAAATTAGACTTTGACCTATCTGTGGAAACTCCGTTAGAGAAAATTTCATCACATCCACTGCTTATAAATCTTGTTTGATTCAAGTTGGCACCATTACCTTACTTGTTGACCTTATCTCTTTAAAGATACTTGCTTTTGATGTGATTTTAGGGGATTGATTGGTTAACTACTCATCATGCCAAAATTGATTGTTTTCGTAATGTTGTTAGTTTTCATATTCCTAACCAACTTGTTATTTAATTCAAGCAACTAAACCATTAAAATCAATCACCGTCCATATCTAATCATAAAGCTATTCGCTTATTGAAAAATGGATGTCAAGCTTTCTTAGCCCATGTTATGGATTTGAATAAAGACACGCCAAATTTGAATAATATTCCTGTTGTTATTGACTTTCCGACGATTTCAAGAACTTCCTGCCTACCCCTTAACGTGAAGTTGAATTTTTATTGATCTCAAACTGGTACAAAGCCCATTTTTAAAACCCCATATCGAATGGCTCCTATTGAACTTCAGAGTTAAAGATCCAACTACGTGAATTGTTGGACATTGGTTTCATTCGTCCCAGTACATCTCCTTGGGGTGCTCCTGCTTTTTTTTGTAAAGAAGAAAGACGGAGTATGCGACTTTGTATTGACTATCTGAATCGAACCATGTCACCATCAAGAATAGTATCCTCTACCTCAGATTGATGACTTGTTTGACCAACCAGAGCAAGGCACAATTTTTTCAAAATCGATCTTCGCTCGATATCATCACCAAGATTGAACCGAGGATATTCCAAAGACCGCCTTCGTAACTCCAGATGGGCATTATGAATTCTTAGTCATGTCTTTTCGGACTAACTAATGCTCCCGCGCGCTTTCATGGATATGATGAACCGAGTATTCAAGGAATATTTGGATCAATTCGTTGTTGTCTTTATTGATGACATCCTCATATATTCCAAAAGCCGTGAAGATCATGAGCACCATTTGAAGTCGGTACTCCAAAGGCTTCGTGAAAACCAACTATATGCCAAATTAAAGAAATGCGAGTTCGGCTTGAGGAAGTAGCATTCTTGGGCACGCGGTGTCGAAACATGGAGTATCTCGTTGATCCGGCGAAGATTGAAGCAATACAAAGTTGGGAGCAACCAAAGTCTGCGGATCAAGACGTAGCTTTTGGGCTTAGCTGGTTATTATCTGAGATTCGTGGAAGGGTTTTCTAATCGCTACTCCATTAACTCATTAACTCTAAGGATACAAAATTCGCTTGGAGCGAAGAATCGAGAAAAGTTTCCAAGAGCTTAAGAGGAGACTTATTTCTAAGACTGTTTTCTAACAATACCATCCGTTCTGATGGATTTGTTATCTACAAATGATGCTTCAGTGCAAAGGTTAGGATGTGTTCTCATGCAACGTGGAAAGTCATAGCCTATGCCTCATATACGACAACTTAAAGAGTATGAGAGGAATTATCCTACTCATGATCTAGAGTTAATGTTGCTTACGCTTAAAGATATGGAGGCACTATCTATACGGGAGAAAGTGGAGATATATTCGCACCATAAAAGCCTTAAATATTTCTTCACTCAAAAGAACTCAACACGCGGCAGTGACGTTGGCTCGAGCTATTGAAAGACTACGACCACACTATTCAATACCATCCCGTAGTTTAAACGTGGTAGTACGCGTTGAGTAGAAGATCATATGAACGAGAGCGATGATGTCAAGTATACGACAGAGCCAACTTTAATAGAAAAGTTAAGGTTGCTCAAGCCACCGACCTTGAGCGATGCGTGAAGAAGAAAGTACAAGAAGGAGCTATTCCTAAGCGGAGAATTGATGAAGAAGGAATACTTCGAGTCCACTCTAGACTTTGTGTTCCTAACGACTCGATTTGAAGTACAAGATTATGATGGAGGCACACAATATGCCATTTCGTAATCCATCCTCGAAGTACTAAAATGTATCGTGATCTTCGACATACATTTTGGTGGAACAATATGAAGAGAGAGATTGCAAAGTTTATCTCGATGTGTTTAACTTGCGCTAACGTGTAAAGGCGGAGCATCTTGTACCTAAGGGTCCGTTGCAACCACTTGAGATTCCTAATGGAAGTGGGAACACATTACTATGGATTTCGTTACGGTCTTCCTACGGTTTCTCAAGGCATCAATGCTATTTGGGTTATTGTTGATAGATTAACCAAGTCTGCTCATTTCTTGCCGATCACGGAGACTTATTCCCTTGAACGCCTTGCTAAGTATGTGACGTGAATGAGATTGTGAGGTCGCATGGCATGCCCGATCCATAGTTTTGGATCGTGACCCAAGATTCACTTCAAGATTTTGGGTTAGCTTGCAAAAGCTATGGGCACGATTTACGATTTAGTTCGACATACCATCCCCAAACAGACCGAACGATCAATCGAGAGATTATTCAAACTCTTGAAGATCTATTAAGACTCGTGTCCTAGACTTCAAGGGTAGTTGGGATAAGTATTTACCATTGGTGGAATTCTCCTACAACAACAGCTTATCGTGCAAGTATAAAGTGGGCTCCATTCAAGCATTATATGGACGAAAATGTCGTTTCCATATGTTGGGATGAGGTGGGTGAAGCAACATTGTTGGGATCCGAAGTTAAGATGTATGACTACCGAAAAGATCCAAATGATTCGACAACGTATATAACGGCACAAGATCGACAAAAGAGTTATGCGATCTTCATCGAAAGGACGGGAATTTAGTGTAGGGGATCATGCGATTGTTGCGAGTTGCTCCATGGAAGGGAGTTATAAGATTTGGGAAGAGAGGAAAGCTCAATCCACGATTTATCGGTCCATTTCAAATTCTTGACCGAGTAGTAGAAATGTAGCCTATAGATCATGCATTACCTCCAAGTATGTCTCGTGTTCATAATGTGTTTCATATATCCGTATTTCGTAAATATGTGAAAGACCGAATCACGTTATAGAAAGTTAGAACCGACGAGATAGCCAAGACTTAACGTATGAGGAGGTACTGTCAAGATCTTGGATAGGAAGGAGCATGTCCTACGCTAAGAAAGGTCATACCACAAGTTAAAGTTTTGTGGAGGAATCATGCTATAGAGGAAATGACCCGAATTGGAAACGGAAATGAAAGCGAGGTATCCTCACCTTTTCAAACACTAGGTACGTGACGCCAATTTCGAGGACTAAATTTCATAAGGAGGGAGGTTGTAAGACCCCAAAATTTTAAATAAAAGGAATTTTCTTTATTTATTATTTTGAAATAAGTAAGGGTTGATTTGATTAATGTGGATAGTTAAGGGTTAAATACGCAAATATTTCAAAATAAGCAAGTGGTTATAAAATATTCATTATCGTCGGGGAATATTTGTTTGGTCGTGGAATATTCGTATCGTCAGGGAATATTCGTATTTACTCACAGCAACCATGTGTGGGCCCCATAACTGAAAGCGATTGGATGAAGAAAACGATAAATATAAGTTGTTTTTTTAATAACTACAGAAGTTATTATCAAGTAATCACGCTGAATACCCAAGGTTAAAACACACTAATACGCTTTGTTGAATAAAGAAGCATACCAGTATTGCACCAATTATTGATTCTTACGTAAGAAGCTGCACTACTCAATAATGGTTACGAATTAATTACTTTATCAAAGATTTTATCGAGTTAATAATTACTGCGTTGATATTTTATATTGTCATTGTTTCAATAATTGTCATTACACGATTTTTTCATTATCGAAGTAATAATTCATATTATCCTAATAATATTATTAGATAACATTATTGGCAATGTCTAGAAAGTTCTTACCTAAGGAGAGGTTTGGTCACCTAATCATTGCTACCAAGAAGAAGAAGAAATTTATCGGAAAGCCCTCTTCCTGAGAACTGCTTCTCGTTATCAATATTATGATTCTCAGAATATTATTTGTGAATAATTAATTATTGATTTATATGATGAGAAAATATTGATTTTATGTGGATATAGATGGAGAAAATTTTAAATGACAATTGTTGAAAATTAATATTTTATCTTTTTCTCGATAAAATAATTCATTTAAATATATTATTTTAATAATATATTAACTATGATATTTTTACAATGAATGTGGGATATATGAGTATACGAGGAGGAAGAGTATTTTTGTTGCAATAAATATTTAAAACATGTTAAACATATGCGGTGGACCCCATTTATCGATCGAAATTTGATTATAAATGTAAAATCGCCCGCTTATGAATTTCGGTCAATTTCTATTTGGAATTTGGAAAAACTTTCTTCTGCAAAGTTGTAGAAATTGAATTTCCTATAAAACTCAAGCGAGATTCGAATTTTCTGATGAAAGGGCTATTTATTATGAATTATTGAAGTTCAAGTCTCAAATAATTGATTTTTGTAAGTTTTAATTATTTATTTTATGAAAACGTTTTTTATCATTTCTTTCTAGAAGGTTGGCATGTGGGAAATGTTGGGATCTGATTTCCAAAGAGGCGAGAAAATTTATTAATAATAATATATTTTATTAAATTTTCTGCTTTGTTCTAAGCATTTTCCTATAAATAGGTGCTTAGGTTTAATTGAAAATCACACCGAAATTGAAGTTTTCTCTCTATATTATCGAAAATTTATTCTTGTGAGTATTTTGAGTATACTTTGAGTATTGCTATACTGATTTGCAAGTCCAAGTCATAGCCTTTATATCCTGTTTTTAATTGAAATCTTGATCTTGATCTTTCGAGGTAAGTGGATATTTTTTTTTTCAGAATGATATTATTTCTTCAATATCATTATCTTTGAAATGTTGATCTGAAGTTTTATCAAATTTGGAACTTTTTCATGCTCGGGGGTTACTATTCATGGGTTACTTATTCATGAGTTACTATTCACGAAGTTAATATTCATGAGTTACTATTCACGATTCACACAGTACTATTATTCATGAAAGCGTGAGGATGTTTTTGTGGAATTTCTATCTTTTTGGTGTCTGAAGTTACTATTCACGATACTCAAGACTATTCACGATATCTGCATCTTATTCATAAAAAAATAAAATTTCTTCTTTTCGTCTAAATATCTATTCGGATACTAACTCGATTGTATCCATGTTTTGATCATTCTTGAATTTTACACCACTACGATTATTTTTGAGGTATTTTTTGACGTGGATAAAACCAAGTACGAATCCTTAATCCTTAATCCTTGTCATTTTGTTTCAATCGGATTCGCTTTCTTTAAAAAAAAAATATTTTTCATCATCCTCACCTCTTAAATGATGATATTATGGAATATCTTTGGCACATAGTGCAAAGATGAATGATTTCTTAAGAATATCTTTGGCCCGTAGTGCAAAGATGAATGATTTCGAAGAATATCTTTGGCCCGTGAGTGCAAAGATGAACAGTGTTTAAATGAACATGAATTAATCGATGAATATCTTTGGCTCATGGTGCAAAGATGAATATTTGATTCAGATGTATATCGATTGATGTTACGGGGATAAAAGATGAGGCGATGAACTTTTAAATTCATACATAGAAGATAGTAGTTTGCATTCTCTACTTAACTCTTCTAATGAATTATTATTTCAATTGCGAATATTGATTTAAAATTTGTTGTCTATCAGATTCTATTATATTTTTCCTCGTTGAAGACTAACGATAATTTGTTGTATATTATCTTAGTCATAATATTCTTTATTGAGCTAGTTGAGCTCACCCTTTTCCTTTTGTTCCATTTTTCTCGTGGAGGCGAGAATATAGCTTAGACGCAGCCTCGGGTATGGAATGAAGGTTTTAGAAAGGATTGTTTAGTAGTCCTCACCATTTTTATAAAATAATGTATCAATAAATGTGATGAGGATTTATTTGAGTATAGATATTGTGTAGAAGATAATATTTGTATTCAAACTCACGCTTTCTTGTTGTAATAATAAAGTTGTAGTTGCTTTACATACCATGTATTGACAACTCGTAATAGGTGATGTATACCTATTTTGGGGCGTCCACACTACATCCGTGCCAAAGATATTCAATACTATCATCATTTAAGACTCGAGGATGATGAAAATATTTTTAAAGAAACGAATCCAAAGAAACAAAAACGACAAGGATTAAGGATTAAGGATTCGTACTTTGTTTTATCCATTTCCAAAATACCTCAAAAATAATCATAGTGGTGTAAAATTCAAGAATGATCAAAACATGGATACAATCAAAACTAGTATCCAGAATAGATGTTTTGGACGAAAAGGAAAAATTTTCATTTTTGGATGAATTGTGCCGTGATTCGTGAATAAGTCTCAGATATCGTGAATAGTCTTAGTATCGTGAATAGTAACTCCCGACACTAAAAGTTCTAAATTTGATTAAAAGTTCAGATCAATATTTGACATAATGATATTGAAGAAATAATATCATTACGAAAAAAAAAAATATCCTCACCTCGAAGATTAGTACTTCTAATTTGGAATACCAATATAAGTCTCAAGGAACTTGCAAGAATCTAACAATACTCAAAGTATACTCAAAATACTCACAAGAATACGCTCGATAATATAGGAGAGAAAATTTCAGCTTCGGTGTGATTTTCAATTCTAACCCAAAGACCCTATTTATAGAAATTGCTTGAACACCAAAGCGTAAAATTTAATAAATTAATAATATTATTATATAAATTTCCTACACATGCCTAGAATCTGATTTCAGCCATCAAACACATGCCACATTCTAGAAAAAGTAAGAAAAACGTTTTTCTAATTTTAAATATTTTAAACTTCCAAAATCAATTATTTGAGAGCTTCTAACTTCAATAATTCATAATAAATAGCCATTTCATCAGAAAATTCGAATCTCATGAAGTTTTTATAGGAAATTCAATTCTCTACAACTTTGCAGAAGAAAGTTTTTCCAAATTCCAAATAGAAATTGACCGAAATCCACAAACGGACGATTTTACAAAAGCTATAATCAAATTTCGGTTAATAAATGGGGTCCAAAACATGTTTAACATGTTTTAAACATTTATTGCAACAAAAATACTCTTCCTCCTCAGTATACTCATATATCCCACATTCGCTCTAAAAATATCACCATTATTATATTATTAAAATATAATAATATATTTAAATGAATTATTTTATCGTAAAAAAGATAAAATTTCAATTTTCAACAATTGTCACATTAAAAATTTTCTCCATCTATATCCACATAAAATCAATATTTTCCTCATCATATGAATCAATAATTAATTATTCACAAATAATATTACGTAATCACAATATCGATAACCAGTGCCTCAGAGCAGGGCTTTCCAATAAGAATTTCTCCTTCTCTGGCCGCAATTAATTAGGTGACCAAACCTCTCCTGAGCGATGTAACTTTCTAGACATTGCCAATAATGTTATCTAATAATATTATTCGGATAATATGAATTATTGCTTCGATAATGAAAAATACCGTAAATGACAATTATCAAACAACAAAGAATATAAAATATCAACGCAGCAATTATTAAATCAATAAAATACCGAATACAAGAATTATCGTAACCATTATCGAAGTAGGCCTTCTTACGTAAGAATCAATAATTGGTGCAATACTGCAAAGCAATCGTGTTTTTTTAATCCACCGAGTATTTTAACAAAGATAATTCAGTAACAACTACGCCTGTTATTTTTAAACAACTTATATTTGTCGCTTTCTTCATCCAATCGCTTTCCGCATGGGGCCCACACATGGTCGCTACCGGTCAGCATTTAATATTCTCCAGACGCGATGAATATTCCACCACCAAACGAATATTCCCCTTACAACAATGAATATTTTATAACCACTTAACTTTATTTTCAAGTATTTCATGATTTTACCCTAACTATCCACATTAATCAAATCAACCCTTACTATTTCAAAATAATAAATGAGAAATTAAATTTCATTAATAATAAGTCCACTAATATTTTAATGTAAGAAATAATCAAAACAATATTTTATGACGGTCATGACAATCATTAAAAAAGAGAGATTTTTATGACGACTTTTATTTACAATTACAAAAAAGGTATTTTGTTATGGAATTTTCAAGTCATCACAAAATAATAAAATATATGATGGCTCTCAGTGATGGCTAATTTTACCATCATTATAGAGTATTTGTGACTGCCATTGCAATCACAAAATCTTATGTGGAAGTAATTTTGTTTATTAAGTCAACTCACATATATTTCCTATTATATTTTGTTTTAAAATTATAATCATTATCCGGTCTTTGGTGTAGTTGTAATACTCAAGTATTTAGTTCACAAATTTGGGGGTTCGAATCCTACAAGTATCATTTGATACAATTAATATAATAAAATAAATTGAGAAAAAGCTGTAAAAATATTATTCACGAGAAACACATTTTTTTTTCAATTTTCAAGAACGATATAGCATTTTTTAGAAAAGGGATTGATGGTAAATTGAATTTTCAAAATCAAAAATGAATTTTTCATTAAACTAACAAGTTACTGAGGCAGAATCGAAAAAGATAAAAAATTTAACTAGAAGATAAAATGACTAATTAAATTTAATGGGCTAACTAAGCCTAGAATTTGAATGGCTTGTTAGGAATTAAAAAAAAGAGGGTTAGGCTAATGTGCTAGTTAATTTACTAGTCTAAGTATTAATTTAATTAATTGAGCCCAAGTATAGAATTATTTCATACCAAGCCAACCGTGTGGAAGACCTAAAAAGGAAGTCCAATATAAAGCCTAAATTTTTTAATAAACCAAGCTCAATTAAGAAAGTCAAAATTTGGTCAAAGTAGTGGAAGAATAAGATGATAAGTGAATAATAAAAACAAAAGAGGGATAAAGAAGATGTTGAATATCCTGATGGCTAAAGGAATAAAGGCATGTGTCACTTAAAATAAATTTTGCACATGGGATAAGATGATGAAAAGCAAGGTGAACAATGATATAGAGATGGGGGAACCAAGATTTCCTTCCATGCTAAGTCAAGGGGACAAAAGGGGGACAAAGAAGGATGGAAACTTACAATTTTTAGTAAGTTTTGATCCTAAACAAGTTAAACATTAAATGCCCCAACCTTATCCAAGGAAAATTTATTATCTCTTTTCATTACATTTCATTTTGCTAAGTCATTTGAGAGAGAGCTAGAGAGAGAGAAGCCTCAGATGGAAGGAGAAGGTAGAGATGAAGGAATAAAAAGCTTAAGTCAAACCTAGCTAAGAAGAAGAAGAAGAAAGAACCTCAAGAGGTAAGCTAAAACCCCAACTTCCTTTCACCTCTTTAAAGCTTTGTAAATGAGATTGTTGATGGTGGTTGTGCAATATGATGCAGATTGATAAAACCATGTAATAGTGCAAGAAAATGTAAGGAAATAAAAGAAAATGAACCTATGCGTAAAAGATGGAAAATGGACTAGTAGCGTATTGTTAGTGGTTGTTTTGGAGCCATTTTGCTATTATGTCATTATTAGTTACAAACATAACCCAATTGAACAGAATAAAAGGTTTCAGGTGACGTAAGTCATGACATGCATTTTTCTCGTAAAGCTAGTTAAAACTCAGAAACTAGTGTAAAAACTTTTGAGTCATTTTTTCAGTAATTAAAGATTTTAGAAAATTTTATTTTCTAGGGTTTTGTAGTTCGTAGAACAAGGAATCCATAGCTTCCTAATGCACTCATTCCGAGTTCTATTTAACGAAGTTATGACATTCCAAAGTAAGCTTGTAAGACCCCAACTTATTATGAATAAAATCAATTTCTATTTATTATCCGGAAATAATAAGGAATTAATTTGATATAATGCTCGATTATGGGTGAAATGTGAAATTTTGCAAAAAGCAAGTGATTATAAAATAATCATTGTTGTTTGGAATATTCGTTTGGTCGTGGAATATTCTTGCTGTTTGGGAATATTCGCATTTACATACCATTTCAGGGCCCCATAATGTAATAACCGCTTCGGATGAAGAAATGACAAGTTGAGTTTTTATAAATAACGCGTAATTTTTACCGTTAACAGCTGATTACCCGTGGTTAAAATACGTGAATACGCGGTCGCATAGAGAATACGGTATCGCATAATATTGTTGAATTATTGATTCTTACGTAAGAAGGCACTACTCAATAATTGTTACAGAATTATCGCTCAATATTTTATTTTATTGATTCAATTATTGTCACGTTGATATTTTATATTATTGTTGTTTTTCAATAATTGTCACGCAGATTTTCTATTATCGCATTAATAATTCATATTATTTGAATAATATTATTAGATAACATTATTGGCAATGTCTAGAAAGTTCTCACAATGAGAGGTTTGGTCACCTAATCATGCGCCGTAAAGGAGAAATCTTTATCGAAAGCCCCTCTTCCTGAACCGTCATTATAATTGTGATTCGTAATATTATTTGTGAATAATTAATTATTAATTTATATGATAAGGAAATATTTATTTTATACGGATATAAATGATGGATTTATTTTATGTGGTTATAAATGAAGAAATTAATGCCGAGGTGTTTTATCAAGATTTTATTTGCATAGGTATTAAAATCATCCGCTTATGGATTTTGGATATTTTTGTTTGAAATTTGAAAACTTTCTTCTACAAAGTTGTAGAATTCGATTGTGGAATGGACATAAAATTCAGATTTTTCCGATAAATGGGCTATTTTCTATGAATTACTAAAGTTTTGGAAAATAAAATAATTTTATTAAAATTATGGGTGGACCCACTTTTGGTTGGTGTCAATGCACATGGGTCGCTAAAATTTTCGTAATTGGTGGCTAGCTTGATTCAAGGATGGCGAAGAATAATAATAAAGAAATAATATATTTTATTATTTTAGTCTCCTACGACGCTCTAAGATTTTCCTATAAATAGACGCTTAGTTAGAATTAGAAATCACACCGTAAACAAGTTTTCTTTCTCTAGATTATCGAACGATTTTTGTGAGTATTTTGATTCTTTGAGAGTTGCTATTATTCAAAGGCAAGTTTCACAAGACTATATCCCAAATTCGCTAAGTACTGCTATTTTGAGGTAAGTGGATGTTATTTTCTTCAGAATGATATTATTTCTTTCAATATCATTACGCCAAATATTGGTTTGAACTTTTATCAAATTTGAACTTTTTTTCAAGTTGGCATTATTCACGATACGACTATTCACGATATCACTCATTCAATAAAAATAAAATTTTTCCTTTTGTCCAAGATGTCTATTATGGTTACTATCTTTAATCAGATCCATGTTTTGATCTTTATTTTGAATTTTATGAAAATTGGTTATTATGAAGTATTATTGAACTCGATAAACCGTTATATTTAATCCCTACTATTATCTTGTCCTTCCGCCTCAATCGGATTCGCTTTTCTTTAAAATATTTTCATCATCCTACCCTAAATGATGATATTATCGAATATCTTCGGCCTCAGAAGGTAAAGATCGGTTGATTAATGATTTACTGAATATCTTTAATTCGTAGCAAAGATGAACAAAGCCGAGATGAATAATGCATTAATCGATATAAAATGAATATTCGCCCGTAAAAAGATGAATATTTGATTCAAAGATATATCGATTGATGTTAAGGTGATAAAATATTGATGATGGACTTTTAAATCATAGAAGATAGTAGAACTCATTCTCTCTTGACTCTTCTAATGGATTGTTATTATTTTCAGCTGCTATTGATCTAAAACTTGTTGCTATTATATTTTATCGATTTTTCCTGTTGAAAACTAATGATAATTTGTTGTATATTATCTTAGTCATAATATTCTTTCTTTGGGCTAGTTGAGCTCACCCTTTTCTTTTTGTTCAATTTTTCTTATCGGGGAGGTGAGAACATGGCGAGGATCTAGTCGGGTATGAAGTGATGGTTCTAGAAAGATGTTTTAGTCCTCACTATTTTGTAAAATAGTGTTTGAATAATGTAATGAGGACTTATTTGAGTGTGGATATTGTCTAGAAGACAATATTTGTATTTAAACTCACGGTATGTGTTGTCATATTTTGCACGACAATTGTATTATTGAAGTTATAGTTTGCTTTTTTACCATGTATTTGGTGACTCGAATGGGTGTTGTATACCTATTTTGGGGCGTCCACAAAGCTCATCAAAAGCCCAAATTAAAAATAACTAGTGTGAACCTTGACTTTCGGACTAATTTCTATTCCGATTGGCTTCTTTGGAAATTTTTTCTATTTTAGGGGTTATGTAGTACACTAAATAAAGTCCGTAGACATAAGAATGACCTTATTACGAGTGCGGAGGTGGGACTTATGCCCTTTGGAAGGAGGCTAGTCAAGGCGCCAAAAGTAAAAAACTTTTTGGGTTGAGACTTTTGTGCCTTTGGTTTGGCTTTGAAAATGAACTTGAAAAAATTTCAACCCAAAGGAATTTTTAGTAGATGTTCTGAGGAAGAAAATGATGCGAGATTGGACTAATTCCGATTTATAACGACCAAGTTATGAGGTTTGGAAGGAGGGGTTCAAAATAGTGTCGACAGCATACGCCGGAACACGTTAGACGCAGCAGACCTCATTGTCGGCGTCGAGGCCTCATTCTTTGAAATTTGGCCAGGCGTGTGGTTAGCGTAAATGTCGTGGGCTATTTTTGAACATCGTGCAACACTAAGTGGCGTGATGCACATCGAGGCGTGTCGTGGAGACGTAGATGGCGTGGTGCGTCGGAGTGTCGTCTTGATCTTTGGCGGCAGTGGCGTCGTGCGTGTCGAGCGATGTCACGCGTTGTTTAAATCTTATGAGACATTTTGACATTGTTCTAAAATGTTACAACTTATAAAAGATTAATATTATAAAATAAATAATAATGAAAATAGATCATCATAGAAGGTCGTTATGAGGGTCATGGTGTTCCCAAAAGTCAGACGCATGAGACATTTTTGAAAGGTTATCGCTTACTTTATTTATAAAAGCGAACAACATAAAATGAGTAATAATATAACGTAAACCAATATGAAGTCATTATGTGGCTAATTAGTATATTATCGTTAATTAAATTGTGTAGGACAATTGATGGAAGATTTAGCGTATAAATTAAAGAACACTTGGAAAGTTTACGAACTCCCATTCAATTGTGTGAATTCAAGTTTTCCGACTTACACAAAATTATATATTGTGCAAGTATTTTATGACCTTGTACAAATTTATTATTCTGTACATACAAGAAATGCGTTTAAGTTGTAGAATTTCATATGAAATATGAAATTCATCGAATTATATGATATATGAGCTATGGAAAAGAGTTATTGCCATTTGATTCGGCTTAACTTAATTTGTTGAGCTATTCCAATCGGTATATTTATTATTGAGATATGAATTATAATTGTTCGGATGTGATTATTTGGGTCTAGTCATGGTTCAGATCTGGCGATGGCCCATATGTATTTATTATGACAGTGGGAGAGTCCTTATTAAAATAGGATTGTGTTTCCTTATTTGGAGGGATAAGGAGTCCTTCTCCTAGTTGGATGCGGGTGGAGGTTGTAATTCCGTGTATAAGCACACCTAGAGGGGGGTGAATAGATGTCTAAGCCAAAAGTAATCAACAATGACCAATTTTTCAATTTTCAGATTCTGGACTAAAACAGACAGTTTGGAAAATAGTTTATTGTGTCTGCTTTAGAGCAAATTTCACTTTTCTTATAACACAGACATAATAAAGTGTATTTCGCACTGCCAGAAAATCTATGTTGCAATATTAAGTTCAGTTATTCAGGAAATAATATCAAATCAAAACACGAGATAATCAAACCATAGACACATGATTTTACGTTCAAATTTCATATCTAAATAATCCACGTCCAATACCAATTGGTAATGGGAGACTCTTTTATTAATATTTAAAACTCAAATTAAATACAATAAGAACAACTTCTGTTTAACTAAAAGCTTTCCTCCTTGTATGGACACCCTCTGCCCCTTTTTGCGCCTTACGCACCTTTGCAACCTTA